>JAVSBS010016305.1:66418-108206 GCA_033124195.1 Coracias cyanogaster | reverse complement strand
TAACAGCATGTTTTTGAAGACAGTGTCTGCTTCTAGCAGTGATAATGCTTCATGTTTAGAGTTACTCCCAAGGGTTGGTGTGCAGACCAAGGTCACTGCTAACTCTTGTGTACCATATCAGGGGGTGCAGAAAGGGAAAGGCCGCACCTGCCAGGACAGGGGACCCTAAACTGACCAATGAGGTATTCCATCCCATATATGTCAGGTTCAGTATAAAGCTGAGGAATCACCAGGGTCTTGGGCCTTCCCTTTTTTCCTTCCTGTCAGCCCTTCCACTGGCCTTCGCTTCCCTTTGGGGTCCTCCTTGGACCCTTCCCTTCGGCCTTCCCTCCTTGGACTATCTCGTGCCTTCGATCCCAATTTGTGTGTTCCTGAACCTGGTTCCCATCTGCTGCTGAGCCCAGCCTGGGACTTTGCCAGTACCTGCTGCAGCCTCAGTGGCTGTGGTGGTGTAACTGCCATCGGGGGGAGGTTGGATTTGATTCTGGTTTTGTATCTATTTGAGTATATTCCATTTTATTATTATTATATTCATTAAAGCTCTTTTAGTTTTCTAATCTGGAATCCTCTCTGTCATTCCCTTCTTCTCCCATTTGGGAGGGGGCCATAAGTCTCTTTCCCTTATCCTCTTTCTCTTCCTCTCTTTGGGGGCAGGAAAGAGGGGTTAACAGCCAGCGTCTGTTGTAGGTCTGGTGGCTTGAACCTAAATCTCAACATCATCATCTGAGAATTAACCTTACTAAGAGAAAAGATGGAGACAAATGAACAGCTCTGCTTTCTGGAGTGCAAATAACAGGTCCAGCTGTCCAAGAGGATGTTTTTACCATTTCTCAGATAGTTCTAGTCTTTGAAATGCTTAAACTTTCTGTCCATCACTTATGACCCCACTTGTTTAGTTTTCAAACGTTCTTTAGCCTACCTGCAGAAAAGCTTTAACAAATTATTATTTCCTTTAAAGCACAGTTTACTTTAGGAAGCATATTCCAATCCATATGGGATTCTAAACTTTAAAGGAAAATAGGATGATGAAAGCCGAGCTGGAGAAATCCATTAGTAAACATATTGATTTTTATTACTTCTTATTTAGAAAATGATAATATTGTGGCTTTCCTAGAGTAGCAGTTTTGACATGCTACAATTACTTTATTAATTCACACTTACTTTTTCTGCTTTTCCATTTGTTCCTTTGCTTGCTTTCTTACACTCTTTTGGTTGTTTTTGTCTTTCTTTTCTTATTCTTACTTGCTTAACTACCACACCATATGAAGCCATGAGAAAACCTCACTAGCTCCTGGTGTTGCTTAGCAATGTCATGCATCTCTTGTTGTCTGTTGTGAAGCCATGGTATCCTGGTCTTTCAACAAAGTGATTGCTACATCACTGCTTTGCTATAGGTCCAATTATTCCCCTAAGATTTCTGATAAGAGATGATGTGTCTAGACAGTATATATAAGAGATTACCTTCTATCCATTATAATATAATTAGACCAAGCCATACCAAAGCTCACCAAGATTTTATGTTTAAAAGGTCAACAGCTTTTATTCCATATTTCAAAGATAAGCACCTTACATTGGGCTTAATATGTAGAGTGCTGTGCCTGAAAGAAGAGGAACTTCAAAAGGTTTCTCCTTCTATTATATCATTCAAAATAGACATTTGATGCTGTAATATGTCCATTTTAACTTCTGTGATTCATGGAGCTAGAGATAAAAATAGGTCAGCTATGCCCCTACTGGTACCGGATTATTCCCTGAAATATATTTTCTATTTCTAAGTCCAGAGTAGATTTAACTATCTGAAGTGAGGATTTACATTTATTAAACTGGAGGGCTGTTCTTTGGTGGTCTTAATACATTATCATTTATTATTTGTATTATGGCAGCAATCGGAGAGCTCAACTGAAATTAGGATCCTGCTGTGCAAAGTACTCTATGAACACATAGCATGAAGTAATTTTTCCCCTGAAGGGTTTACGTTTTAAATAGATAAAACAAAGATTGATAAAGTGGCCGTGCCAATATCCCTGTTTTAGTAAAGCACAACTGAAGAAAAGAGAGATAAGCTGCTCCTGGGCTTGCTGGTATTATGTATAACAGGCCTGAGAAGTGAGTCCAGAGATGCTGCATTTTTGCCTTGTGCATTACCTAGAAACAGGTTTTTGCAATTGAAGTCAGCTGTCTTTGGAGGATTTGACTACTAGATTATTTTTTTTCTTCTTCTCTAATCTCTTACCTCTTTGGGGATTCGTAAAGTTCACCAGATCATTCTGCATTATGCAATTTCCAATTACAAATAGTCTTGCTCAAAGATGTACCACTCAAACATCTGAAGAAACCTACCAGATAACCCACTTTTTTTAGGACACTCTCTGTTGTTCACCAGAACACCTGGCGAGTTTTTTTTCATTTTATTTTTTCCCCTTTTTCTGCTAGCTCCTTTCTCACTCTTCTCTGAGTTCATGATATCTTTCTTTAGCTTTCTAATTCAAAATTCCCAGAATTGAATTCAGTATCAGTGAACAGTTTTGCCAAAGTTCGACAAAACAGAGAAGTTGGCTTTAGTTTTTCCAAGTAATCACTGCCTGGCATATTCTGTACTGGAAAGATTTCTCCTTGCAAATATTTCTCTGCCTTGTAAAGAACAGTATAGGAAAATCTAAGTTAAAACAATACAGCACGGTTCTAAACAGCTTAGTGTTACAAAACTAGCATGTCAGGTTTGCAGACTTCAAAAACAATCTGTCATGGTTTGACCCCGGATGGCAACTAAGCCCCATGCAGCTGCTCGCTCACTGCCTCCTGGTGGGATGGGGGAGAGAATCGGAAGGGTAAAAGTAAGAAAGCCCGTCAGTTGAGCTAAAGAGAGTTTAATTAGGTAAAGCAAAAGCTACGCACACAAGCAAAGCAAAACAAGGAATTCATTTGTCACTTCCCATTGGCAGGCAGGTGTTCAGCCATCTTCAGGAAAGCCAGGCTCCATCACGGGGAATGGTGACTTGGGAAGACAAACTCCATCACTCCGAATGTTCTCCTGCTTCCTTCTCCTTTCCCCAGCTTTTATTGCTGAGCAACGTGTCACATGGCACAGGATATCCCTTTGGTCAGTTGGGGTGAGCTCTCCCGCTGTGTCCCCTCCCAACTTGTGTACACGCCAGCCTACTCACTGGTGAGGTGGTATGAAGATAAGAAAAGGCCTTGACTCTACGTAAGCACTACTCGGCAATAATGAAAAGGTCGCGGTCGTATTAATCCTGCTTTCAGCACAAATCCAAAACATAGCCCCATACTAGCTACACTGAAGAAAATTAACTGTACCCCAGCCCAAACCAGCACACAAACTGATTTATTTTTGGCCAACATAGTTGAGAGCTTCTCTTGAGTACTACACACAAGTCTTGTTTTGCTGATGAATTGTGTTTATTCAGCTTTTCTAGCAGGATGATGACGTATTCTGGGACATAATGATCTATCTGTATGATGCTTGTCTGACAGTGGATTTAGAGACACACCTAAGAAGTTCCTCCATAAACACATTTATGAATACAATTTCAATAACAAAAAGGCAGTCCGTTAACCAGGACTATATAAGATGTTTCATTGGTGATTGGCTTTTTTTCTTAGAAAAATGTAGTTAGTAACTGAAATAATTTTTCCTCTGATTTATGGAGATTTTTTTAACATTATAGTAAAAAGGCTGTTTTTATCTTCAAGTCATCTATACTTCCTCTTACCTTTCTTTCAAGGCATTTTCCCATTCTTCACATATCCTAAGCCTTTGGAATAACATCAAGTACTACGTTATTAGAAATTACAATTGTCATATTTTGGTTCTTCACATTTACCAAGTCTCAATAAACAGAAACCATTTCTAGAAAATACAATGTGAGGAGGAAATCAGAATCATTAGGATACTTCCAAGTGACATTTTTGCCATATCAAAATTTTGGACTACAGGCTTTCAATTTCCAAGTAGCTTTAGCAGTAACAAAAGAAACAAAACATGGAACAGAACATCCCTTTGGGGGTATTCCTAACCCCATTATATCCTTGGGGAGTGGCAATGCCATGAGAGGATGTCTATTCATGTCTCTATTAATTTTTTTTTTGTTTTCTTAGTTTGAACTAATACCTCATCTACCCCTTCTCACCCAACCAACAATGTATTTTCTGATTTAACATTGAGACAACAGAAGAGAAAACTGCAGCAGATTTCAATATGTTAGCAGCAGAAAGAATGCTAACAGCTCACTATTTTGGGGAAAAATAGAAGCCAGTGTCTTCAGGCTCAGACATCTGTTTCATCCAATTTGCCAAGAAATGCCATAGCTGTGAGCTCTAGTATCATTAATTAACATAATATAGCTAGTATTGAAGCTATTGTTTTAAAAGATTAAGGAAAATATATGTTGCATGTATATTTTGTGTTCTTTCTCATATGCTGCTGAGTTTTCGTTATTCTTTTTCATAATTGCCAATACTAACTTATTTAATTGTTTGTTTTGCTCAGAACTGAGGATGCTATGATGATGCTCTGCTGTGCATCCTTTTAATCTATGACAAACTCCTGAAAGGCAATTAGCGCTGTCAGGCACACTTACCAGCCACGGGTGCAAACTTTTGTTCTACTGCGTACTTGCTTGTTGTTCAGTCAGCTTTGTCCAGGACCGCGATGCCCTCCAGCCAACAATGAATCAGTAACTAACGCAACACAACTGTTGCACCAACTGTGCAAGTTAGGCAAGGAAGTGATTGCTTTTGACTTTACTGTAGTTCCTTATACTCTTTGCCTACAGTAGGCACTTTACAGTTTAGGATGGTCCTAAAGTCGCTGCTGTGCGCAGCTCAGCCGCTGAACGGAGAAAAGGCTCAGAGTCAAAAATGAACATATAATATTTATTATGCCTGTGGGTTGGCTTTTATTCTTAGAGTGCCTTGTTTTCCTGGTCTTCTCATTCCTGGAATAGCACCTCAAATGCAAAACAAGAAAGCTGCAGTTGAGATATGCACAGTCAAGTCTAGTGTATCATGGCTTACTCTTGCCACATTGCATGCCATGTCTTCCCTTTCCACCCCTCGTGTGTGGGGGTATGGATAATCTGCTTAGTTTACTCAGCCCCTATAGCTATCATCTGTTGCCCCCCCATAGTGCTTCCTGCTTCATGGGTTAGTCAGATTATCAGGGTTAGAAATTCAATGTTAACTGACTTTGATTCTTCTTATTTTCCTAAGCATATTGCTGATGCATAAAGGCCATAATGAAGAAATCAAATTGATTCTGCACCGATGCCTTGAAGAGATGACTAGCCTGTGTTATTAAAAATAATGTAAAAAAATGTTTTATTTCTCTTTTTAATCTTGTATTTTATAGTCTAATTTTTTTTCGTTCTAATGTGAAAATTGAATCACAATAGCTGTTTTCAGTAGGCAGCAGATACTGCAGCAACAGTGAAACTGTAGATGATAATCTTACTGGACAGTTTTTTCCTTGCAGTAACATGTCATTGCTTGTTAATTATTTACTATTTTTCAAATAGACCTAGGTCCTTATATTACTGTTTTATCTTGCATGGGATATAGGAAATTACAAATATTGTAACATGGCTTAAAATCAGATCAAAGGAAGGTATATATATATTTTTAATGAGTTTTCAAAATGTGTATGACCTGTCATACCTGTCTCTGAAGTGAGATCATATGAAAATGTTAATTTAACATCAGCATTAGAAAAGCACCCTGCTTACTTGAGGATATATTTTTGTTTTCATAAACCCTAGACTATTAAATTTAAGCTGATTATGCAGGTTTACTAGTCTGCCTTCCTATGTAGACATACTCAAGGTTGCATCTTCTTTTACAGTGGAGCTGTTATAAAATCATGTTGTAACCAAAATGGTGATGGGGTTCATCTGGCTGCTGCTTAATCAGGTGTAAGGAAAACACAAGGGTATGGTGAGAGGTGGGCTGGAGCAGAAGATCCTTCCTTGACCATGGTGAGCTTTAGATTAGTTGAGCTGCAACTTCAAACTTTCTTCTTATTCTGATATGGAGTGCTGTTTGCATTTTGCTTTTGTTATTAAAAAATATTCCTTTGTGGCACAGGAAAAAAAAAAATCCCTGGAAATAATTATAGCTTATAGCTTATTTTATGTCTCTGCTGATAATAATATCAGTAATTCCACAGGTGATTAAGGCCTGCTATTACTTATAACCTGCTACTAAGGCAACTACAGAATTTGTACCAAGTACTGGCGGATGTGGTAATAAGGGTTTTTGTAACCACCAAGGTGAGAGAGAAAGAATGATCTGAAGAGAAGGGGTCTGGAAGATCCTGGCTTGGTGTTGGCTATATAGACCATATATAGATCTATACAGCTATGCATGCCACGTGACAGATTTTGCGTTTTTTCTGCCTTTCTGTGTTACTGATGGATCTGTAAAACATCATATAACGAGACCCTCAGCAGGTGAGATGATAATAATCAAACAAAATAGAAAGTTGCCTAGATTGTTTTTCTGAATTGTTAGAAACATAACCTCACCATTATTTATTTAAATATGTGTCTATATAGTGTATGTGTGCACATCCTTCCTCTTGACTACGAAGAGTGATGAAGTGTGGAGATGTATTGGAAAAAGAAACCACAGGCTGGGATAGCTGTATTACTAGATTTTAGAGAAAGAAATAAAATAGAGAGACAGTATCTTTTTTTTTTTTTTTTCCCAAATAATAGAAAGCTATAGTTCATTTTGTACATAAAAGTTCTGGTGGAAATATCAGCCAGGCTGCTTTCTTGATGTCTTAGGGTTTGGGCTGTAAATCATTAGATGGAATTTTCCATTCTCACTAATATAATTAAGTTGCATTTGAGCATCTTATTACATGAAGACATGCAATTGAGTGGGATTTGTCAGGAGCCTTTGCAGTTAGCTCACATAAAGAAGTTCTTTTGCTTTTGGCCCATCATCAGACCCGAATATAGTGTCAGACATCTGATTAGCACAGAAAATCATAGGCTTGCTGAATCATTTGATATTTCTTGGAATAAAGTGGACTATAAAATAGAACATGAATAATTCATCTACAGGACTATCCAAAGTCATTTTCTAATGATGTGATTTCTCCCCCCTTTCAGAATTGAACTTTTATTTTAAAAGCCAGCATGATAAAAGTGCATTTCTGTAGTGCAGAGACGTCTTCCTTTTCAAATGTTTATCTTATAAACTAGAAGTGTCACAAATGTTGAAAATAGGAAGAAGAGAGACAAAAATAAATTGGAATTTCTTTACCACAGAGAACTGTACGGTGTGAAAATAAACTGACTTGTTATTTCAGGAGATTTAGTCATGACAGCAAAAAACTATACTTTCAGTGGAGGGTACAACTAATTTTTAAGAGCATCACCCTGTCACAAAATGTAAACTGAGAACTTGGCGCGGTATTTTCCTTCCGCAGAGTGCTTGGGAGGAGACGAAAAATAGAATCCTCCCCAGTCCGCTTCATTGCCACAGCTACATTTAATGGGCTGTGCTGGGGTGCTAAGAAATACAATCTGGAAAATTTTGCTTTCGTGGTTTAACCTGTTAAATTCCAGAGTGTTTTTTCTGCTGAGTATCTCATCTCTAGGTTACCATCTCCATGTCAGTGTTAGCAGACAAAAAGGATATTTTCCAGTCTCTCCCTGATTTTTGAGTCTGTATAGCCTCATGCCAACCCTTTTTACTGTTATCATGTGAAGTACTTATGCGTGGTATAGAGGCTTGAGCCACCTGAAACAAGGGTTCCTAGCAAACAACAGAAATTGTTATTTCTGGAAAAAAAAAAAAAGTCTTGTTTTGTGATATCAAGTGTGATGGAATAGGCTTTTGTGATGAATTAGCTGAGCAATCTGGGAATACCAGAGAGTGATGAAATGAATCTGCTGCTTCGCTTCTGTTTAAGAGGGCTGTAGGTGGAAGAAGTGCCGTCCTGACTGTTGGTGTATTGAAACATCCGGTGAGGATTACAGGTGAAAAACTGGTACCTGGATAAAAGGACAATAAGTAAGATGGGGAGGAGGCAATACAGGGACAACTACAGATGAGGTTGTGAGGAAGAGCCCCATATGTGCAAAAGCCCTATGAATGGGTTACCCTCATGCACCTAAGATGTGTTTGCTTGTACATGCTGAACACGTTTAACTGCTTGTTGTGTTCATTGAGGACATAGGATGGGTCCTTCACTTTTGTCATCCTTTATAAAAGAATCTTTTCTTACTGAGTTATTTTCCGCACGCAAAGATTATACTAGTTTGCTGTGTAGATGCTAATTGTACTCATTATGTTCCCATAGTATTATTGCAGTTATCTTTGTATAAATGCACTTTTTGTGGTACAGATTATTTCCACGTGGAAAGGGGGGGGTAAAAACACCTGGGGTTGGTTGAAGGCACCATTAAAGCAATAGAATAGTATCTGCACTGGGGCTGTGCTATTTTGTGTCTGTCTCATTTGGGGATCTAATGCCTTAACCTAACAGTTACACTGAAAATGATGACTAACTTATGGAATCCAATTTAAAAAATCAACAACAGTATAGCACTTGAGTGAGTGATAATAGCGACTTGGAATGGGCTTGAGTCAAAGACGTTGCACTGGCAGTGCCGGCAGCGCTTCCTACTAAAGTGATGGTATTAAAAGCATCAGAGCGCACTGTAAAATGTAATTAGAAGCAGGTGTACAAGTAAATGGTGAGGCTGACTTGTGGCTCATTTGTTTCTAGTAGTAACAAAAGGTTTTTCTAGTAATTATCCTGAAGCTGGATTCTCATATAAAACTTGGGAGTTTTAAATATATGTATATATATAATCTTGCATTATTAGTCAGAAGCCTCTGGAAAGAGTTTGAAACCATAAAACTTCTGCTGTGATCAGGGGAATTTTTAACCCTTTGGAGGACACAGCACAAAACAGAAAGGCAGGTCCTGATTTGGGGGGTGGGAGGATGGTGATGGAAGCTAGAAACAGGAGAGCAGAAGGTACTCAAGGTTTTGTTGTTTGTTTTGTTCTTTTTTTCATTTGGTCTATTGACAAAAAGCTCAAAGGCTGCTTGGCAGTGACCTCAGTCCTGTTCATATGACCAGGGGAGTGCAGGCAGGAAGCTAGAGCTTGCGTTTAGTCAGTGATCTGTGAATAACCCTCAGTCCCTTAATGACGTGAGAGGAGCCTCCAAAGGGAGCCAGTGAGTCAGAGAGAAGGAGGCACAGAGATTGCTTGAACAACCATTAGCACGTCATTGGTAATCCCAGCGACACCTTTCACATCCCTGGCATTTGTCTCAGTGCACTCTTCTGAAGGCTGGTACTATGTTTTATTTAAGGCTTTCTCACTGCCTTCTGGAGATGTGTGTGTTACTGGAGCCTGACTGATTGGTTGTCTGTTATGTTTACTAACACTCTGAGATCCTGCAAGAGAGGGGAATCTGTGGAATTTCTACCAGGGCTGAATACCCCTGGAATGAATCTGTGTTTTATATGAGGCACAAGGAACTGTAAGGGTATCCAAATAAGCACACATATGAAAGCAAAGCTTTTGTAGAACGTGTAAATTGCCACCCTGCAGAACAAGGAGTTACCTTGGTGTGGTATTACCCAGCTATGCTTCTGCCTGCTCGTTGTCATCTAGTTAGAATCTTGTGATAATATGTATGCATATACTGGTGAGGAATGCTAATCTTGTGTGTTTTCATCTCTGCTGAGCATTTGTGTTCAACTACATATCTGCCTTGAAGGTGGACTAAGGAAAGATCACGCCAAAAGCTTTTCAGAGGAATAAAGGCAGAAACCCTTTGGTGATAATGCTTCTTTCTCCTTCCGAAGAAATACACTATTTGGGGCGGGGGGGGGGGGGGGGAGTGACAACGCAGGAACAAAAGTTGCCACAGTGAATAGAGGTGGCTGTTTCAAGAGGCACAGTTTATGATGTGGTTCCATAGCTGTTGAGGTTGATCAGAATTGTGGCTCATACTTTCCTTCTCCCCAAACTTCTGTCCCTCACATGCTTCTGACTGCTTGGTTCCGCTTTCTGTTTAGTTGCAACTTCAGTGGCTGATCTTGAGCATGTACTCTCCTTAATTACTTAATTTATTCTTTTGTAAAATGCCATGTTAAGTGTCATGGTAATTATACGACCTGGATCTTAAAATACTTAAAGCTGTGTTCACCTCTTAGCTTTTTACAGGAAGTTTCAGACTTCCATCTGTGATTTCTAGTTTTCTTATGCAAAAAAGAAGAGAAAAAGAATGAATACCCACAGCATTTTAGCCATATACTTTAGTTGTGGCCATGCCTAATTTTTATGTGAGTCGTCTGCTGTAGTGCCTCCATGGAGATAAGTTTGCTGCCCTTAGCTAGGTTTTCCTTGGACTACAAATCCCATGATCCATGGCAGGTGAACATTCTCCTCATACTCTGGTCTTCTAATGTGGCTGTGTTGCATAAGAGGAGAGAACATCTGGGATGGGAAGCGTAAGGAACGGTAGTAACATTAGCAAAGATGGGAAGCGTAAAGAATGGTACTAGCATTAACAAATGAAATATTCAAATTTATGCAAAAAAAAGTTTTTAGTAGGAAGATACTCTATTTTCCAGTCAGTCTATCCAAAGAAGATAAAACTGTGATACTTTCTCTGTGAGAAACAACTGAGCATTTCCTCCCCAAAGGGAATGAATACCAGAATTTCTGCTAATAAAAGCTGCAGAAGTTTGGAGAAAGTATGGAAGTCTTCATAGGGAATAACATTAAGCAGGTCTGCTCTCTCCCTAAGGAACTATTCTGACAGTTGGATATCAACTTATGTGTTTCCTTTCTACAGCTTCAATACTCAGTGTTGGCTGAGCAGAGGATGATGTAGGAACAACTGTAGCAGCTATTCATTACCTAAGGATTCCTCTGCGCTGAACAAAAGAGAAGCTTTAGTAATAACACTGGTAGTACAAAAGTAGAAAAAGTACCTTGCTTGTTATATTAAGGAAGCACCTTTTCCTGTAAGTTTTTATCACTCTTGCATGACACACATTTTTTCCCTTATAGTTGAAATAGATTCTAAACATCTTTTTTTTTCTTTCCCTTTTTATCATGAGTCAAAATTGCTAATTTAATGTGTATGAAGAACTTGGATTATCCACCCTGTGCTAAACATAGCTACTGAACATTTGCCACATGTCAGAACTTTGCAAATGTTGTTTATGGAATTATTTATATTGACTGCATTGGAAACATGGGTGATTAGCAATGATTACCACCGTAGTTTGCGAAGACTTACAGATGGAACTCCCACTATCCTTTATGGACAGAACTTCTTGGTATGTGTAAGTTTATGCTTGGCATTCGGTGCATCTTTTAAAGAATGGCAATGAGAAATGCAAAAGTGGGCATAGTGTGGGGTTCAGAACAGCAGGTATAAAAAAGCGATGAGAATGGCTGCAGATTTGTTGTTGGTTGGTACCCAAAGGCTTCCATTAATTTCCAGTGACTGACTTCTGAATATGAGTATGACACCCTTGTTTCTTGCAAAGTGGTGATTATGGTTCACTTCCTGAGCCAGGGGAATTAGTTAATGTTAACATCAACGGTTGGAAAAACTCCAGGATTATGTGTGTTCTTATAGTAGCCTGGTACACTGTATGCTACAACATTCTGTAATAACTTTAGGGAAAGGGCCACTCTGCAACGCATTCAGCATTTCTGGTCATTTGCTGGGATTGTTTCTAAGAAGTGGAAACATTCTGGGATGTACGAGAACTTTGTGGTGCTGAGGGAAAGTGCAAAATGCTGTAAACAGAAAATTGCCTGTTTTGCAATGTGGCAAAAGAAAGTGTCTCCTTTAACAGGATGCTTTCCATGGTTTTGTCTTCACCTATACTTTATGAAAATTACCTTTTCTGTCTTTGACAATTAGAGCCAGTGAAATATGGAAATGCGTTTAAATTAAACACTTTGCCTAAAACTGAACAAATATTTTCTGTCTAAAAATTAACAAAGTGTAATTATTACTATTATTACTAATTGCTTTGTTTGGAGAAACTACTACTTCTAGTTGTTAAGGCAGGTCTTGATCCTTTGATGCAGAAACACTGTTCAAACAAATGTCCGTGTTAACGAAATCCTGCTCCTATCCTATTGAGGATAATGCAACTGAATATCAATTGCACTTAATTAATTAGTTTAACTTTACAGCCATTTACAAATAATCCCCACGAGTTTTTTTGCTGCCTACTTGCTTGTCTGTACTTATTATTATGCTCACTGAAAGCATAAACATAATTAAAATGCTTTCCTAGACTTTTCTGCCTCCTACGTCGGAATGTGTACTTTATTTTCATGCCGCTTCATAAGACAATCTGTATTAAGATTCAGGCTCAGATCTTCAGAAAACACGTCGGTTTTATCAGGTCTGGTATCCTGTAGGCCTGTACTTGGACCCCTACACATGGAAGCTAATTAGTTGAGCTCTAAGGAGAAGCAGGAAAGAAGATTAAAATAAGGATTTGAATGGATATTTTTTCCTTTTTTACCTGGAGATTGTTATGGTATTTTTGGAGTCATACTTGATTTTTGTTTGCTTTCTTGGTAATTTCCGATACCTAGAAGCATGAGGCCTAAAAATCTCAATGAAACAAAAACTTTATTAGAGACTGTCTGGTTGGAAACAAGTTTTTGGTGTGACATAACAACAGAACTAATTGGTGGTTTTGAAATCTAGCTGTTTAATGTTCAGCTGAACACTATCGCTGACTTCTCAGGGGTGGAGAGATGCTGGTATAACCCCAGTCTTGTCCTCAGAAAACATTTAGATTTTTTAAAGTTATTAGGTATAGAGTGTTAATGGTTTAGGCATGCTTTCTTTTGCTTGCCAAGAGAAGTTGCTCTTGTAAGGAGTCATTCCTGCCTAGAATATACTGTTTGTCACATCATAAGCTGCCAATAAGACTGCTGCAGGGGAATAGCCACAGGAGGAAGTTCCTCCTTGCCTCTGACCAAAACCCAAAAAGTACCACTTAGCAGATAGAGATAAATGTCTACTTCTCTGAAAATTTTAGTCCAGAGCTTGACTTTTAACCCTCCAGACATATTCTGGGTACTCTTTATGTACTATGGCAATAAAAAAATTCTGTTCTAGACTTGGGTGAGAGTGAGACCATCTCTTGATTATAGTGTTCATGCAACAGTCAATCATGCAAGTAGGAATTGCCTTGCCATCAGTCACAGAGATTTTGTTAAACTCCTTATAAGTCTAACTCACACTGTTTTATAAAATTTTTTATATTTACATCTGTTCTGCCTGAACCACGACCGTCTTTTAAATCCGCAGAAGTGCTTAACTCTTTAAATGGAAGGAAGACCCTAGACCTCGATGCATTAAACCCTAATTCAACCCACTAGATACAAGTTGGGGATTAAAGCAATTGACTGACCATGAAAAGAAATTGCCATCTATAACTTGGCCAAATAAAAAGTATGGAGCAAAAAGGTTATGATATTTGTTAATCTGCATTTGAAAAGGGCAAATACCAAGGTAGAGGACTTTTTATTTTAGAATGGTTAAATGAAATTAAGCAATGAAAATCAGCTTATGAAATACTCTTTGCAGTGAGATCAAATACTGCACAGTTGAAGAGCCTTACAAAAAAGCAAGAGAAAACTGAACATTTGTGTCATGTGAAAACCATTTTATGATAGATTTGAAGTGTATCTGCACTGTAGTAGGAATGGGTAGATGGCACAGTAACACTAGGAATCCTAACTGTGGTTGCATTTAGCCACTGATACAGAATGTATAGAATACAAGTAATCAAAAGTCTGTATTTCCACAGTAGAATGTAGTTTCTCTGAGAAAACTACTTCTATATAATAAAAAATAATTGTTTGCTTTTTTGTAAGATCTATTGGTAATTTAGAATTATTAAGAATTAATTATTGTGCTAGGAAAGATACCTTTGCCTACATAAACATGGCTGATTGTGGGATTTTTAAAATCTTAGTATAGACTTTTTCAAACTAAATGAATAGCAGACATACGTGTATATGTAAATGTAGCACATAATACAGCGTAAAAAACCCAGAGCATCACAGTGACTCTAAATTGCATTGTAACTCTTGCAAAAAACGTTCTTTGCAGAAGGGTTTTATCGTGCTCATAAATATATATAGCTGTGAGTATGTCGAAAGCAGCTAGCGCAGGATCGCTTAGCTGAGTGGGAGGTGATGCAGGACTGTGCTATTAGTGAGCAGGAGGTGGGAGGTGACTGGGGCTGATGGGCAGGTGGGATACCGTATTTATATACATATGTTTACAGGTATTTTTAGACGAGATATAAATATGCAAATGTTAATTCAATGAGCTATCTTGCCTCAAAGGTAGATAGAATGATGTAATAACTCAGTGAGGCAGCGTAGTAGAGTGGACTGAGCATGGCACCTGAGACAAGAACACATGTTTTTTTAATCCTGATTTCTCCACAGTAGTACCTTCTCAGTATTTGCTTTTCCCCCATATATTCCATAATAGCTTTGGCTGGATGTGTATGGTCAGACTGGGGGTATGTAGTTTATGTCATATATACTTGTAGCTTTATGTGGCATGGTTAAAAAAAAAAAAAGACATCTGTAGTGGCTGGTGATGTAGAGAGGTGGACAGTAGCAGCGGAGGAGAAAAACTTCTGTATGAAAGTTTTATGCAATTTGCCTTATCTCAGCTTTTTTCCTATTTTGTTCAAGTTGATGTTCCACTTACTAATTTATGTTATTGGGTGCACTCATACAGTCTTCAGAGATTCTCTCTCCTGTTGTTTCACACGTACTGTTTGTTAATGAAACCAGACCTATGAATCGTTTAATCATAAGACTTTTTTATTTGCTTTATAGGATATGCACAGATTTTTCTCCAAGCTGACCTGCCCAAGTATTGTCAGTATCTCTCCAAATTATACGGCTGTTAGTTGTGGTACAGATTCAATAGGCCGGATAGCATGTTTCCTGTTGCTAACAATGAACGGTAATTTAAACAGCTAGGTTTGCACCCCTTTCTTGCCTCTCTAATACCTGTTCTTCTCTTTGCTTCTGTCCCTACTACTGGCTCTGCTCCTAGACTCTCTATACCTAGGCTGGATATGTCTGACTGGTTCTTTAACATCCACTTAATATCCCTGAAGCCACTTTCTTGCCTGTCCCTATTTTGGCTGTTCAAGAACAGTTCTAAGCTGGCTGGCAAACTCATCAGTCCCATGAACTTCTCCTTCTCTTTACTTTCAGTTTGATAACCAAAGACCAGGATGAAGGTATGGGTATCTGCAGTTTTCCTGGTATTAGTAACAGTAACTGAAAACTTGTCTGGAATTTTGGGGTTTGACTGGAAACACAGATGTCCCCGGTAGGATTTAGGCATGGTGTAGATTCTGAAGAGAGATGCAGAAAATCTGAACTAGATCAAAGGACACAGAGCTATGACTGGTATGAGAATAAACTGTGTACGTCTGTGACAAGCTGTAGAGAAGGCTGGGAAGCTGTGCACTGTATTCTTAATGCCTACCAAATTGAGATACATGGGGGACTCTGAGGATATGGTAAATTAAATGGAAAAATAATTAGTCATTTAAGCTCGGTTTAACTAGGGTTAAAAGTCCAGCTGATATATATCTATTGCTATCATACATACAGTATTTGGTAACTGTTGCCTTATCATAGGAACACCTTGGTATCACCCTTGGATTTTATCTCTAAAAAGCTCCAGAGAAGGAGAAAATGCTGTTATCTTGTTGTACGGATAGATTCAGAGAGTGCCCTGGGATAGACTTAATTGCTTGCCAAGGCTATACGGCCACCCACAAATCTAGCTGAGCTTTCCCAATTACTATCCATCATGTCCAGACAAACACTTGATTGTACAAATTTTCATTGACCTATTTACTTTGTTTCTTACCAGTAATCAGGATAGAATACTTGGGGGCTGTACTGACTGCTAGATCAGAAAATAAGAGCCTTTAGAGGTTCTAGCAGCTCAGCTTCAGCACTCAGGAAGCCCATAGGTATTTATTTTAATTTCTTTTTTTTCAAAAATGTGGCTTCCAGATGAGCTCTAACAATGTATAGAACTCTGAAGGTGCAAAGGCTAAAAAAACTTACATGAAACGTGTACGCTTCGCTTCTTCCTCATACATGCATCATCCTTAGAAGGTTATCTTACTAAACACTTCTTAATCAAATAAACTAACTGTCCAATATCAGACTAGGCTCCAAATGTTTCCCATCCCTTGTTGAAGCAGGTTTTATAGTCCCTGCATAACTGCATCAACCAGGCCTAAACTGACACTCTACACCCATAGAACATGAGGGAGGAGATGTGCACTGGAGATACAGTGCATCCACTGAAGGCCACTGCAAATTTTGACATATATTCAGAATAGGAACCTATATACCTCATTTTTTCAGATTTATCATGTGCCTTTTGCCATGTATATATTACAAAACCACTTCAGAATGTGTTTTAAACCCCTTTCCGTCTTCCCTTGACCAATCCCTATTAAAATCTAGTTTCCTTGGCTTGAATGATTCACATTGTGTTGTGTCTCATGTGTCATCTCGGAGATTCTTTTAAATATAAATGTGGCAATTAAATCCGCAGGCTGCTTCTGTTTGTGCACAGCTTGCTTTTAAGTTTCTGATAAAGAATATCAAAAGTTTCAATGAAGCTGCCAGTCCCTCTTTAGTGTCCTCCATGCAATGCATATCTTTGTTCCTTTATTTGCATTATCTTTGTCACTTGTGCCAGTAGAATGGGATTGTTTTCATGAGATCTTTGACAATTAGGGTTTTCAGATTAATTTGTCAGTATTTGTGCTTAGGAAAGAAATGTTTTCCAGGTCCTCTCTGACACCCCATAATTGCTAAGAGTGTAACTGCAAGAGCTAAGACTTCATGCTTCCTTGGCACAGTATGATCTATCATTTGTATGGTATGTCTTTACTAAGCAATACTAATTTGTGATGAGAAAGAGGAGGAGGTGGAACCAGCTTGAGCTGAAGTGGCAGCTGCAAACCAGCCCTCAGTAGTAACAGGTGTTTTTAGACATGTTTACTGAGAGACTGGTTGTGATCAGTGCTGTGTTAGGGAAGTAGTCCCTGGAGACTGTCTTTGGTTTTCCTAGGGCGTGAGACCTGCTGGAAGATGGTTCAAGCCCAAGAATTCATAAAAGCAATCCTAACTTGTACATGGGTCACCTGTTCCCAGTGCTGCATGGTTCCAGAGCTCGGCAATACCTTTGCCCCACCATGTCCAATGTGGTGGATGTGTCCTACTGAAATTACACATGTAAGTGTTTGCATGCTGAATCCCACAAGGCTGTTATCCTTTGCTTCTTCCTCTGACCCTCTATCCCCTTGTACTTTTGCACCAGCAACTATGGGATGACTGAGGATCCAGATCTGGGCAACCAGCTGTTATCAGCTGCTTTATATTGCTAGAACATCAGAAAAAGTTCTGAAAAGCGCTAGGCTGCAGCCCAGCGATGAGGCTTGTTTTAGGAAGTGATTGGGCACAAGTGAAATGGATGTCCCCTTGCAAGTTCGTTTGTGAGGAAACAGGTGATACATGGTTATTACAATTGATAGAGAACAACTCTTGGAATACAACTGGAAATAATTCAAAAGACAACAGTGAGTCCATTGTAAATAAAAACCAGGGTATGATGTAACAGGCTTGTGATAAGCAGGGGTAACCAGTGGGCAGCCAAGGACACAATGTTTTGTTCTTGTGTATAAACACTGAGTAATGATGAGGAAGCAAATGGCAGCAGCTTAGGTGAAAGATTCCATGTCACCACCGTGCTGCTCTCCAGAAAGCCTCCTGTCCCTGGCCTGTAAGGGGGAGCGTCCAACTGTATTTGCTGAAGGAGATCAGTGAGCCTCCTCCTAAATATGGGGGAAGTGACCTTCCAATGACAGGACACAAGAGATCTGAACACAAGTGTTTTCCTGCCATTACTAGCTGACCCCTCTTCCTTCACAGCTCTATGAAAAAAAAGTCTGAAATGTCAGAAATAAGCATTGGTTTTCCTGACTTTTTTAGATGTTATCTTCTGACAGGGCAGATTGTGAAGGACTTATTGACGAACATAACTCCATGACGCTCTTCCTCCCTGCCTCCCCCCTCCAAAAAAAGGAAGTGGGGGGTAGAGGGAGAGAGAGAAGAAAGAAGGCTCTGCTGGCAGCCTCAGGACAGTTAGTTTAAAAAGCAGGTGTGTGGGAAAATATGAGAAACAATCTTGTGGGATTCAGTGAGGAAACACTTCAAAAATATAATTTGATTAGGACACAGCCTGTATGATTCAACGAGGGGGAGGAGGTATTGCCTGGAATATGCATCTGACAAACTTTCATATCAAGAATTACTAAATTACTGTCATGCAGCAGTGAGGTAGGGGCCAAAACAGCTTGTGGAATAGACAACTTTTTTTTTTTTTACAAACTCATGAACGGAAACTTTTTGAGTTGTTGGCATCTATGACGGAAATCAGCACCATGAGTTACTTTTGCTTCTGGTTCCATTGATGTATTCCACCTTCTTATTTTTGTCACAGTATGTTGTGCTGCATACCCTTCCTAAGCTCTCTGTTGGACTGGAGAGTGGGTAAGAAAAAAGAATCCTTCACTACAACAGGCAAGAGAATGTCAGATTTAATATGAAGATGATTCAGGCTTTGTGCCTGATCAGATAGGCTTTGGCATCATTACAAACATCATTCATCCACTGACAACCATTTATTATTTGTTATTTTATTATCTGTATTGTAGCGGTGCCTATAAATGTGTTGCTATGAACATACAGTAATAGTTGATACCTGACCAATAGAAATTACTTAGGTAGGATCAGAAAAGACAAAGAGTAAAAAAAAAAACCCAGAATTATTTACAGAATGACAACCAAAATAGAGAAGTATTTAAGCATTTAAAGACTGCAGCCCCTAACCTTTTAGGTATAAATGGAATGCAGAATGCTATATTTTGCATCATAGCACAAGAAGGAGATTAGGCAGAGTCACAGTGTGGGACGTGCTCTAGCTAGTAAAGGAAATATGAAGGACAGAGTGGGTTCTGAAATCATCTTCCTCCTAGTGACATTTCTGTCAGGGTTTCAAGGAGGATTATACAGTGTAAAACTGTACAAACAGTAAAATGCTACCCATTTTCTTTCAAAGAACTGAGCTCTTTTCACAGCTCTTCCTTTTTTTAAGTGATGATCTTTTTCAACTCATGATTTGCAAGTCTGGTGCTTGGTACACTCATTCAGGTAGAAGGTTATCCGGGTGTAATTTTTAGTTCAGATCTGGCTGTCCACCTTCTGGAAGGAAGGCAAGCAGAACTTGGCTGCTGTCTGTTTTGAACAATAGCACTTTTCCACATTGCGCTAACGACTTATAATTGAAGATCTGTTTTGTTGTGAGGGAAAACCAGCGAGAAGAAGTATTCAAAAAGGAGACTGTCTGCTTAGTACAGTTTTTAGAACATTCACCTGGAGAAAAGAGACTGGGTGCCATATCTGCTTTCAGGATGAATTCTCTACTGGCACTAAGCAGAGAATTTGTGTAAAATGCAAGAACAGTCCTGGAAGCAACAAAAAAACTGTGTACACACGCTGAATGCTAGTACCACGGTATCTCTTAAGTCATTAGGTTTTATTTATTACTGTTTTGATTTTATACAAAGCAACAGTGAAGAACTACCCCCAACTAGCAGCCCCTGGCTCTTTGGTGGCCTGGGAATGTCTCATTTCTGAATACAGATCAGATGTTGGCAGGAGATGCACATATGACTCCTCAAACTGGGTAGTTCAGGATTTGTTATACAATTATATGTAACTGATAAGAAATAGTTTCACTCCAAGCAGTTTCTTCTATTCCCAGCCCTTTCCTGGTAAAATACAGAACACTACTGAGTAATTGCACTTCTTATAAGTAATTTTGATTGGGGAGGAGCAGGTAGGTGTAGGAATGCATCTGGGAAGGTCAAGATAATACTTTCTTTTCAATGTTTACTGTCACCAGAGGAAAATTCCAGAGAGGACAATAAATAGTGTATTCTTCATAAGCATGTTGTGCTATCATATTCTGTGATGTAGAAAGAATCAATTGTCTTAGCACTGATTCATCCCATTAAAAAAAACCCAAAACCATACATAAAACCAAACACAAACAAAACCACCCCAAACATGTTATCTTTTTTTAATATCTATGGAAGATAGGGGGGTTTGCCCATAAGATATTTAAGAAACCTGAGGCTTGTTGCAGAGCTAAATGAAGCACTGGAAAAGATGCTTATTTGCACCAGGTCATTTCTAAAGTATTAGCACTGAATGGAAATCTGTATGAAAGTTGAAACTTTTCTTTGCAAGAGTGTAGAGCTTGTTTAGCATTATGTACAATATTCTGGTTTGAGGTCTGTTCTATATAACAAACTGTTGTTTATTTGAGGCTAAATAGTTATTTAGTGAAAGTACACTAGTTTGAACATTTTCCTTGAAAGTACCATCCAAGAATCGACAGAACTATTAATCTTTGATTTATATTTGTATTTTGAGGCCCCAGTTCAGCAATACATTCTTAAAGTTAATCGTATTTCATTCCCTCACTGAAAATCCATTGTAACATACTGAAACTCATGGGATACTTTAACTACAGGTAGAGCCAAACTGAGCTAGAAAAAAAATGACTAAAATACTAATAATATTCTGTCTTACACTACGTCTTGTCACTTACAATCAACTGGATATATGATTGTTGGATAAGCTCTTTTGCCTTGCTGTTTATCTGATTTCCAATTAAAACCATGAAAGGATAGCCATTAATTAGACAAAGACCTACCCAGTTACAGACAAAAAGTTTCCCTAGGGTTATACAAACCAGTTAATTGTTAACCACACTTTTTTCACCACACTTTGTTAGGTCAGAACCTTTTAGGAATGGTATAAGGATCCCTAAGCTTAAGAATGTATAGGTATAAAGTGTTTAGAATATGAGAAGGCTCGGGGCTAGAAATTTAATTCAATTTTGCCTTGAAACAAGGATGGTAAACTTGGTATTTTTCAGTTCAGTGCTGGCCCAAAGTTTTGACTGTAGGAGTATGTTGTGAACTGTTGCCCTATTAATTTAGGGCTCATTAAAAAAAAATAACAACTCTGTGAATGGATGTAGTATTTAAATGGCTCATGTAACTGGGATTGGGCTTCTGAGAAAGGGTGTTTCACCTGCCAAGAGATTCACTAATTCACCTGGTGAAAACAAAGGCTACCCTCTAGTAATAATTATTAAGGTCAGAATGATTAAGTTCAGACTGGTCAGAATAACAGGTTTACAGGTGTATTGAGAAATTTTTTTCAAGTATGAAATGTAAGGACCACTGCGCTGCATATCTCCCAATTTTGTTTCTAGAAGAAATTATATGAATGTTGTCAAAACAAAAACCTGATCTTTTGACAGTTTGATGAAATTTGCTGATCCGTGTATTTCCCTTCATTTTTAAGTAATGAAAAAATAATGAGTATTCCAGAGAAACTGTTGAAATTTTGGTTCCCTGAGAAAACAAATTCCTCAAAAAACAATGATTCCTTGTTAACAAACATGCTCATGGACTTTATATGGGGAAAAAAATGATTGAGTTGTTTTACGATATTACCTCGTCTGCTGTGTTTGGCTTAGGAAAGTAACTGGTTATTTCTAAGCTTTGTTTAAAAAAGATTTGTTAGTCATGTGAGGAAATACATATCTTATTTTAAATCACTTTGTAAGTAAATGACAGTGACCAGGTTTATTAGCAGAAGCCTCAAATGCAGTTGTAACTATTACAGGCAAGTGAGGACTATTTTAGTTAAGGACAACTTGTAGCTTCTACTCCTTCAGCAGCAGTGGGGAAAAGAATAATTCTGAATAATTCACAAGCTTTGTACCAAAAAGCAGAAAATCTAGAATTGTTCAGCTGAAGACCAGAGCTCGTAAGCTCTATGGGGGAAGTAGAAATTCTAATAGGGAGTCACAGTGAAGTTTCTTACAAAAAGAAGTGGTCCATTTCTCTCATTTGCTAATTATCTTCTATTTTCTGTAGGTGGGAATCCTCACATCTTTGTATAAACGCCCATAAGTTGTTGTATAATCTAAATAAGCTGTATAGAAAGTGATAAGAAAATGACGTTTCTAGAATATGGCTCATCTCACATATTTCCACCCCTATCGACAAGCTTCTGACAACTTTTTAAACAGAAAAGCTTCCTATTTAATTTGCCCAACCGTCCTTCTCAGTTTCATTCCTATCAGTTTCAAATATAGTCTTGGGTTATTACACGGTCGGAAGGAGGTAGGACTTGCAAAGGCGCTGTAGCAAACAGTGTTTGTGG
Source organism: Coracias cyanogaster (assembly GCA_033124195.1). Classification (NCBI taxonomy): domain Eukaryota; kingdom Metazoa; phylum Chordata; class Aves; order Coraciiformes; family Coraciidae; genus Coracias; species Coracias cyanogaster. Next base: position 85,791 of record JAVSBS010016305.1, on the reverse strand, counting down.
GTCAGTGAACTCTCTCACTTTTACAGGCATACTGCACTGGGAAACTAGTTTAGCTCATTTCCCAAACCACAGAGTACAACTCGAGTGTTTGGAGAGCAGTTTTTCAAAGTGAAATTGCTATGATTCACAGTTGCATCCAAGCCTCTTCTCTGCTGCCACATCCACTTAAGCTTCAAAACAAGTTCTTAATGAGTTTAATCATATTTAAAATTTTAATCTTTTTCAACATTATTACAATTGCCTTTGGCAAAAATCAGTAGTACACTGAGCTCCACACGACTCAGACTCAAAACAGGTTTTGTGTACTCAATTCTTTGTGAATCACCACTTCTTTAGACAAGGCTTTAATTTTTTGTTGTTTTTGCACCTTTAATTACATGATTGTGCGTGTGATTAAAGGGAATATCGAAGAAATGTTAGTAACTGTTACAGATGTATTCAGCATCTAGTCAGGATGGAATTGAAACATAACCTCTCTCTTCCTTTCTCTCTACAGGCTGACCAAAAGATGACTGTGTTTCAGAGGTTCTTTCTAGAGGCTATCTATCTATCTTGCTGGGTTGCAATCAGAAGCAGAGATTGTGGCCTATTATACCTCATATAATAGCTTTTTATTCTCAAAGGTCTTCCTTGAGCTCAGCGTCATGTCTACAAATAGCATGATGGACATTGAGATCCTCACTGGTAGATCTGTGACAGCGTGTTTTATCCTCTGCAACTTGCACCTTCCTAACGTATGCCTGTACAGAATTTGAAAGAGACTCTGCAAACCTCGGTCATGGGGAACAACACTGTATTAGACAAAAATGCTTCTTTGAAATGCAAACTTTCTGTTCTGGAAAACAAACCTAAAAAATACTCACTTTCCCTCGATCAACATTATTCTAGAGTACCCTAAAAGTACACAGGGATTTAATATTTCATAGAAAACATCATTCCTCCCTTCCCCCAGTTTGCATCACTGGTTGGAAGTAGATCCTGAACTGGGACAAGTTGATTTTCTGTTTGTAATCTATGTTATGGAGAAACATTGACAAAGAAAGTGTGTAAACCATGCTGAGAGTATGTTTTGGTTTATATTTCTGAGAACCCGGATTTTCTGGAAACCAAAAATGGCCTTTAGGAATGTGAATTAACTTGTGTCATCTCGTTGATCTTCAGTGTGAAGTAGAATGATGGCAGCTTAAACAAGAATTTGTAACAATTAATAACAATTCATCTTTCATGATTCAAATTGGCAGCTGATGTGCACATTCCCACACTGCCTCTAGTCCTTTTTTTTATGTCCTTATTGCATTGTTTTCTCAGCGGTTAGAAGCTCCAGTTAATTCACAGATACAATATAGTGGGTAGGTATATATACAGCGTGCCACTGTGAAAATCACTCCTGCACAGCACCGATGACCTATATTTAGGTTCACATCTTCCCTTTGTGTTCACTTGCATCTTTAATGCTCAGCTGAATTTAAGGCAATGAGTTATGCCATATTTACCATTTTCCAATACGCACCATAACATGTATGTGTGTCTCTGTGTGTGCACATTTACATTTTTATTTATAAACACCAAACTGTGCTCATCTTTTTCTGAGAGTATTGGGGCAGAGGGAGAAAGCCTCTACCTGTATCACGACTTTGAGTGAAAAAAATATTCAGAATATAATGACAATGTATTTTCTGATCAAAAATTTAAACAGGACATACTCCATGTTTTCAGAAACATGCAGGTACATAAAAATAGAATCAAACTAAGAGATATGCATCGGACTTTCAACAGAAGAGCTGCTGAGTTCCCTTCTAACCTGAATGATTCTAAGATTCTGTGACTGCACATTTTTTATATTGTTAACTTCAAACATAGACTCAAATCTAGCAAGGGGTTTAGTATCTAGGTCCTAGGTGAGTATCTAGGTGACGGTGAGAGGGAGAAGTCTTTGCCTCTATACAGCTGGTTCGATTTACATGGATAGTAGTATTGGTGACCTGTGATTCCAGTTATTTAGTGGTTTTACTTTACTGGAATGCTTTTACTTTGATTGTATGCTAGACTGTTATGATAATTAAAATAATTCAGGAATGTAGGAGTAATGCATAATGGGAAAGCAGAGTATCCTGGTTTCCCTGTTATTGAGCATTAACTATGTGACACTCAAGAGAAACGATATCCTTACAGAACAAATATTACAAGTTTTAATTTGCAATTGGCAGATTCTAATCTGCGCATCTCAAGACTGTAATCTGCTTTCCTGAGGACAGTCATACACAGGTCAGTTACACAGGTTTGGTTCAGAAGAAAGGCTGGGAATTGATTCAATAGTCATATTTTTGGTTCCTTCTTCTTCTGTGTCCCAAGGAAAATGCTCGTCTCTGGCTCTTTTCCTCATACAAGCCTGTGTCCTTTTCATATTGATATAGAGAGAAGAGTAATATTCATGCTAGATCTGCTGACCAGCTATGCTGACAGTGTGATATTTACATTATAGAATTTTATTCTTAATAAGATTCCCAAATCAGTTTTGTCTTGGCCACTGCTAAATCAGGAGATACTTTCAGACATCTCTTAGTCACTTCTTGACAATGTACAGCTCTATTGGGATGAAAATCTCTGTATTCCGTCATAACCCCCTTGAGCTACCGTATGCATCTAAATAAACATTTGTGAGAGATCCATAAAGCAATATCAGAAGACAGTTACTGCTGTAATAAGGAAACAACACTATTGGAGTATAATCAAGTTAAAATTATATGAACATAAATAAACTGCATAATTATTTTATTAAATGTGTAAATCACTTCTTGATTTCTAGAATGATTTCTTTTTGCAAGTCATGAAATATTTAACATGAGAGATAACAGACTTCCTTACACAGAAACTTTTGCAACCTTTCAGAGATGAGAAAGGCTGTCGTTATGCTCTCTAGAAAAATGGATCCTAAACCAGTTGAGTCAGGCTTATTTGACATTGCTCACAGTGCAGACTGTTGTTGGTATTTGAAGACAATCCAGCTCTGAGCTGTAATTATGATGACAGATCTATTCATGTTTGTTGGTGCTGAGGATAGACAGCTGTTTTCACATGCTGGCTTACAATTTGACAACTGCAGTCCCAACAAACGCTCTTGATGTTCATACATGACAGAAATAAAAAGATCAAACATCACACATATAATGGCCCGTTCTCCTTATCTTCGTCTTCCTATTGAATCCATAGAAATGTAGGTCTTGAAGGGACTTTGAGGGATTTACCAGATCAGCTTTAAGGCAGAGTCCTGGCTACCCAGAGCGCAGCAATCTGTGCTGTTTTGTGTCTGCTTACAAAAGGGTTGCTTTTCTGGATGAGGTCTGGATTGATTTTTCAAGAGGTAGATTCTTTTCCTGGTTTTGCTCCAGAATTTCCTTGGCCTAGGTTAAATCAGTTGCTGAATTCTTCCTAATTGTAGATTTCTCATTCTTTCTAATTATTCACTTCTACAGTAGCGTCCACGGTGAAGGTCTGATTTCAGTTGAAGATCCTTGGATGTTACTCTGCTCAGGCTTTCTCTCCATGCATACCTCACTCTTCCCATACATCAGCTGCTCTTCACTCATATTTTACCTTCCCTATCCTGCCATATACTTAAAGCTAGAGCTGTGCCTCCATACAGAGCTACACGCTAAATGACTGTGGATAAAGACATAAGCTGTAGCTTCTTGGCCATCTACAGAACTACCCTGTGAATATCTTTCACTAAGCATAAACAACAGCTCTATTATCCTTTCATATGTACTCAGGTGCTTCATTCACGCTCAGTTACTTCCCTGTATATTCTGTAGGACAGGCTTATCATGACATATATAGGTATGTTTGGATGGTTGGGAGTGAAACCTAGCTTTTGCAAAAAATGTTTTCCTATCACTTAAAAAAGAAATGAAATTAAGAAATCGGTACACACAATTTTACTAGATACAGCCCTGAGTATTGGTTTTGGCTATGGCACTGCCACCAGGCTACTATTACCGCACGTATTCAATGACATTTTATTTCCCACTCTGCATTTCTGAGCAGCAGGCTGTTTTAGCTACTGCAGGGTCACATCCACAGAAAAGGGACAGATGTTCCACATGTTTCTTTATGAAACTGAAGAACTTTTCAAGTTCACTAGCTAAAATGCCGCCAAAAAATCAGACAGAAACATTGTACAATAGATGACATTGTCCTAAAGAGATGAAGAAAAAGTACTATTTAAATCACCAGTAGCACTCACAAGGCATTACTTGATATAATTAGTAATTGTATGCTCAACAGGCACACATGGTAAGATAGTCAGTTCCTTCCTACTACTCTAATAATGGGAGATTACATATAGATGCCTATTCAAAAGAGAGGATACAAGACTGTTGCCAACAACTGTAAGAGAGAAAGAGAGAGGGAAAGAGAGGATGAGAAAGTTTAATTAACAAGTACTACCCAGAGAGATATTTTCAAGAAAGAATGACTCATAGGATAATAATGCAACTTTGCCAGTGGCCAGGATAGGGAGGAAGAATATAAAGGAACAGCTCACTTTTAATGAAGTAGATTTAGTTGCAGTATCTTTAGGAAGTTGAAAACATACCTTTGTTGCCTGCTTACTCATATCTCTGCTGTATGTTCCTAGTTTGCTAAGTTTTAAAAAAAAAAAAAAGGTGAGGGGGGACTGTTTTCTCTGCTAATGTCTGGCAAGGACAAAGGGTCTGAAATATATCTTCTGCAATAGAAAGAACTCTTTGTACCAAAAATAGTGTCAGTAGAAAAATAGAATCAGAATAAAATGTAACATTTTGCCAAAGATTGCCTTTCAATCCAAAGTTTTATGTGCTTTAAGAGTTACAAGAGTTTTGAAAGTAAAAGTTTTCAAAAGTGCTTTTCTGGTACCACTTACACCAGTGGAATGGACTGGATCTTTTATGTCTTTACCAGAATACTGTTCTGATGGGGACTTTAGCCATTCAGAATTAGGGCTCTTAATTAATCTTGTAAATTCAGTAGAAGGAATTTAATTAAAATCTCTGAGATTGCCTGTATTCCCCTTCATTCTTAAGTCATGCACTTCAGTGGGCCTGGGACATTTCTTGGAGTATCCTGAGAAGCCACATATCAGTTATAGGCAGAAACGTATCAGAAACAGATCTGTTTCAAGCTACTACTCACTGTGTCGACTTGTAAATTCGTCATAAAAGAGGAGCAATTTCTCAACAAAATTGTGCCAACCCATTTTCATTGTGGCATCTTCAGATGTATGCCAATTCCAACTTAATTTGGCAAAAGAAATTAGAGATGGAGTAACCTGGCAACAAATGAAGTTGTTCATTGTACTGCCTGAAGAAAAAACTGGATTTTACCTAATGAGGCTGGATGGAGTGCTTCATTTGGCAGACTGTGATCACGTTAGGAACAATGTTTGCTCAAGATTAACAAAATGGTTTGTAGCAAGCGTAAACAAATACTGCTATTCTCTGTTTCCACAGTACACTTCCCAGTTTTAGGGAGCAGTTGTCTATCCCAAGAACTTACTAAATACTTATATAGTGACATATTTCTGACGTAACTGAGGAGTGATGAAAAGAAGGGAGATTCCAACAATGATACCCTTGAAAATGAGATCTGTGGTGTGTTGTTATTCAGATCAGAATAATTTTTGCCATAAACATGAATGAGTTCTCTGAGTTTCGATGGTGCAATGACTCAGCACTTGATTTAGCACCTTCAACTTCTGTAGCAACTTAGTGTTGACTTAGTCCCTGATTGAAAGTGGTTCTCTACATGATGGATATGAATGGGCACTGCTAAACTGTAGTGTATCTTCTTCTCCCCAGCAGTCTTTTGTAATGCTTTATCTTTGGCCGGCATCACTGAGAAGGTCAAATAACTGTCTTACCTATTTTATAGAAATAATTTTTATGCTCCTACATTTCCTCTATCCAACAACTCTACCAAAAAGTGTTTTACTGACAAGAAATCACTGTGTTTGTTGTGTTGTCAGTTTGGTAATGCCTTGTGGTATAAATCAAGCTGTCTTAATTGCTCAGTGCCTACTGGATATTACACTATAGCTCCCATTATGCCATTCTGACATGGCTCAAGTATGTCCTACTGTGGGAAGTAAGAGATTATAAAGAACCCGCTTATTTCAAGTAGATCTCATGACTCTTGGACACAAGTCAAAGTTTCAGCCCTTGTAAATATGCGAAATGCAAAGTAAATTGTTCTGGTTGATAACTACAACATGTATTTGCAAGTATTTTCTATACCGCATTATATATTGGAGTAATATGTTAATAATGTTTTTTTTGTGCATTACGTTCTGTTTGTCTAACTGTTGCTTTTTCAGTTTTTAAAATAGTTTAATGTGCATCATTATGTTGTGTTAATGTGCCATAGGCAGATGCTCTGCTTTTTGAGCAGAAAGAGAGGTTTATAAAATTTTAACTATAAAAAATAGAGTACTTCCTCACTATTCTTTTGGTTTCAGCTTTGGAAACTTGTCAAGAGCTAAAATTAATGTTATTAATTTATTGGAGTAGACATGGCTTACCTGACCCCAGCAACGTTTACAAGAGCTATGTACCTGAAAGACAGAATTAGGGCTGTGGATCTGAGCTTTTGTAAACTCAACATCAATATCCTGGAAAAAAAGCACTTTTGCTCAAAGCTGTTATAGGATGTATAGATTTACTGATAAAAGTGAATCATATGAAGCTAGAAAGGTGACATATTATATTATATTATATCTTGAGTTTGATTTTAAGAAACAATATTATGGTCGATGTGCTTCAAAAAACAGCAAAGTGAATGCAAGTGCATAGTAATGGTCTATATGCTGCCCATCAAGCTATCCTTTGGTGAGATGGAATTGTTACTGAGAATTTCTTATTTTTTTTTTTACCTTTCTTCATTAATTGTTAATCCCAAAGCCACAACTGAAGGGAAACAGAAATTTTGGGTTGTGTAGATCTGGGGAAGTAGTATTAGTTCATGTACTAAAGGAAAGAGAAGTTTTATATATGAGAATTACAGAAAGCAGGTGAGTAAGTTGGAGAGTTCAGGATGGTTGTATATTGTCATCTTGTCTTGACTTTTCTTTTCTTTTTTTTTTTTTTTTCTTCAAGGCTTTAAAACATATCTGAGGAGCAGCTCCTGGAGCTGCTAGATGTTTCTACTTGCTCCTCATTCACCCTTTTTGTGTCCTAAGACTGTACATGAACCACAGCGTGCAGCTGGAGCAATCAAGCTCTGTACGGCAAAGAGAAAGAATAAAGAGGAGTGTAGAGCAGAGGAAGAATAAGGTCTCATATACTTTGTAGTTTTGTCTTTCAGTTTCCAGACACAATATCACAGAAGCAAGGTCTTGGTGTCCACTGCCAGTCCTACTGCTGTGGACAGCACTGATGATTCTTTATGAAGGTGGGTGTGCCAGGGCAGTGCAGGCCTTGGTAAAGTGGAATATATTGAATGGTGCATAGGGATACCAGTTTAGTATTGAAGATATGGGAGGATATTTTCAATTTGGAATATTAACTCTTGCTCTTCTTTCTTTGCTATCTAAATGAATTTACAGCTACTTTTATTTTGCTTTGTTAGAGCTCCTTAGAGGGGTGGGTGTTTTACTAAATTTTTAAAAATTGAAATGTCTCGTAGTAGCTTCTGCATGTTCAGTATTGAATCTGAATTTATGGCCCCAAAATATAAAAATAATAGTTTGTAGGTGTAGAAGTACTGAACCAAGGTAGTGTTTCAATATAGAAAAGAGACATTTCAGAGCAGCCAGGGTACACCTCACAAGTGCAGAATATCCACCCGATACCTGTGATTCCTGCAGTGTCCCAACAACTCCCTGCATTCCAGAGACACTGTAATCTAACGAGTATTGAACATTTTTCTTCTCCTAGCTCCTGCACTGACTGTTCTGTCCTTGGCCTGAGCAGCTCAGCTGTAAACCTACTTTTTGGAAACAGTGGAGGATAGGCTGGGGAGCTGGGGCTACTGGTGAAGTGCCCCAGGCTCTTTATAGAACTGTCATGGAGGGGAGGGATGCTGTTGTGTAGTTGTCTTAAATCACAGTAGACCGAGCCTGGATTAAAGATTAAATGCACATAAAAGCACTTATTCATAACATTGAGAATAAACAAAGTTAGAATTTTATAAGAAAATATAAAATAAAGAAAATTAAAAACCCCAACACACTACCCAGTGTTTAACCCAGTTGCATTAAGAATTGGTTTTCTTTTCCATTCCCCTGAGTGTGCAGGAACAGAGTTAGGAAAGCCAAAGCTCACCGGGAATTTAATCTGGTGACAGATGTGAAGGGCTTCTTTAAATGTATTATGTCCATTATGGTTTTTATCATGATGTTTATTGCTTTATGCCATCTAGTGGACTCTGCGTTCAGTATCAGCTTTAGTGACTGCAGAACTTTAAACACATTAACAGATGCTATTCCAATATGACTTTTTCATGTTTTCTTGATGCATGGTTGGATGATGGAAGATCTCATGATGAAGCATAGGACAAGTTGCCTTGTTACACACTTTAAGATGGAAGGAATTAAACAAACTTAAATAACAAATGTTCAAACTGTTATTACTAATTTGGACTGATGCCAGATTTTTTTTTCAGTCTTACATATGTGTTTGTTCTTAGTTTGGGTGAAATTTTGACGATGAATAATGAGGCGCTGAAATAAGTAAGCTGACCAGAAAATAACTTACAGCAAATAGCAATGTGTGGAGTAGTTAAGGATTATAATATTACACAAAAGGCGTAATTGCAGTTTTGCCATTTGACTGTCCTGAAGAAATGTTGTTTCCCTGCAGGGTGAATTTACTTTTTAATAGACTGTTACTTTTTATAATATGAGAAAAAACATCTGCCTCTTCTTTGCTGGGCAAGAAGAATTCTAACATTTCAGAAATGTTTAATCTAGAATGTTGAGAGATAAATGTGAGGTTCTTTGATTAATTTGTAAAAAAAAAAGAAAAAAAAAGTTATTGGATAACAGCTTTTGAGGCAGACACACACACAGTGACCCTGCCATTTATCCATTCACATATTATCCATTCAAGTGCTGTATTGTCTGTAGTAGGTCTGTACAGCAGTAAGTTACTGCTCCTGGAGGAAAGTAAAGTATTGCAGCAAATGGGCTGAGACAGACATGTCTGATGGCTGATTAATTCCATCACAGAAATTTGGCAAGCACTGTTTATGCTTCCCGTGTATGATGTTGTCAATTGTCAGTCTCCATAATGGATCTTGTATCGTGGATCTTTTTGTCTTGTACCACTTTCTAACTTTTTGTCAGGCATCTTAAACACTCAGCTGCAGAAATCAGGAAATGACAAATTTTTTTTTTAGTTTTCATTGAAGAAATTATATTTGTAGTCTTTTGGTCCGAAGTTGGATTATATTGAAATAAGTGTGACCCTAAGCATGCAAAAATAGGAAAACCTGAGAAAAAACCCAGCACTTTGATGTTTAGTATTCTTAAAAGTAAGAATTTTTAAAACAAACTGTGATTTTAAGATTTGGATTAACAATGTTGCATGTAACTCTGACATGGTCTATCTGAATGAGGGCAGTTTGCATTCTGGAAGTTCATACCACTCATGAATGGAGCTGCCAGATATGTTATTCTCTGGAGTTCTACTGGAATTGAAACTGTCAAACCATTTTTACTAGTAATTTAATATCACAGCTCCAAAGGAAAAAATTAATTGGTCCTCTATAAAATCCAGTCTTCTATCACATAAGTAGTTGTGACTAGCAAATTGAGATGTGTTTTGCAATTTTCTGTTAATTTAGAAGCACCAATCCTGTGCTACATGTGCATCTAACGTGAAGTATAAGATATTAACAAGGGAAAAACAAACCAATCCGACACCCAAACTTTTTATGGTAAAGATTTTAAAGCAGGAATATTAATGACTTGATGGACACGTTTAAGCAAAAACAATATACTTTAACACAGCTGCCAAGCTGTTGAACCACAGAAGCAAGGTTTAACTAAAAAGAAAATCTTCAGAGGCCTCTTCTGCTGAGTTATTATTGCACTGTGGTAACAGACTAGGTTTTAATTTTAGTCTGTATATATGGGCAACCTGAAACACAGCACCATTGTCAAAAAAAAGCACATGCTTTGTTGTTGTACCTTTGCCTCTTTGTAATAGTAGAGGTTGTACGTCAAAGACTAATGTTTCATTTTATTAAATATTTACCAACAATCTATTGGCCATATGTCGTGGAGTTTGCATGGTGACAGACTCAGTAGTCGTCACCTTTTCAAGATGATTCTGTTAAATCTGCAGTGCTATGAAGGCTGACAAAGCCCTTTCAGTAACCCAGGTTTTTGTTCTTTGTGCTGTCTTTGCTAAATTGGCGTCAGTATGACATTTGCGCTCCGTTGAAATGGTTTTCAGGAATGAGCTTTTCAGGACTTTTCTGGGGGGTACCAGGGAAGATGTCAGGATTCCTTTCTCAAGTACTGTTTATCTGACAGTATTTGTCTTCAAATAGTTTCTAAGTGTGGAGACACTTTCCATATGGAAACATTAGTTAAAATTTGTAATAATACTTAAAAGGCTCTTTCTGCTCTTTTGTTGTTAGGATTATTCACCAATCTGTTCATTTTAGATGCTGTTGCAGAATAATCAACTGAAATGATGGAAATTATCACAGATTAAGTTTTTGTAAAGTTCGGATAAGGTACAATCTTTTAGTACAGGGAGGGGGAAACAATCTGCTTGTTAAAGTTAAATATATTTCTGTTTAATATGTTATAGTTTCAAGACCCTCACAGTATACTTCCCTTATTCCATCTAAATTTAATTATTTTCCATGTTTTCTGATGCAGAATAATTTTTATGTAAGATGCAAAATTATAATAGTATGAATTACAATTAATAGGAAGTTTTTAACAGCTTCTATTTTCTGTAATTACGTAAGATATGCTTGCTGCATAAACAAGTGTATTTGGATATTGTAATGACGAAAACCGATCAGATCCCAAGATTCAAATGTATGTTATTATAATTGAGAATGCCAAAGTATAAGTTATGAACAACAGGCAACAAATAATTGAGTGACATGCAAGAGAATCTCTTTGGTTACCGGAAGGAAAAGGCAGGACTTCAAGGAATAGGTCACTTTCCATGATGTACCTATTCAACATGAAGTTCTCACAATTGTGTCAGTCTCTACTATCATGAACAGCACTGTGCCCAGGCAGGGACAGAGTTATGTCCCCTCTAGCATCAAGGGATGACACCTCGGGAGATTCAAAGAGCCCTGCTAGCAAACCCATCCCTCACTCCTTTCCCAGCAGTACAAATTCCTCTATGTCCATCACATGATAAATGTAGTCACAGATGTATGGGTGGAATTAACTGGAGGTCAGGCAGTGGTAACTCTCAGTGTCTACCAGGCCAACAATTCACATTCATATACCTGATCCCTAGAAGATCATTTGAGGATCGAGTGCCTTCTGTCCCGTTGTCAGTCTGTATTGCAGGTGGTAGTTGGATGGAAGGTCAAGCTGACACAGGTACTTTCATTTCCATTTTTTCCATACCTTGGTCAAAGCCACTGAGTCAGGATAGAAGGCATAATAGTGTAGGTCAAACAAAGGGGGACAGAAATTGCACCATGCCTCACAGACAGAGCTGCCCTGACACTTGACCTCCTTTTTCGTGGTTAAGCACTAGGCAATAAATCAACTCTGGTTTTCTTATGCTGTACAAGACATGCTGGATACAAAGACTTCTCTGGAACAATAAAATTAATTAGGCAGTGTTTGGGGGAGGAAGCAGTATTGATTTTCATTTTCTTCCCATTTTTTTGTGGATATAGAGAAAATATTTGACAGCTAATGAGAAGTTGTTTAACAATGCAGCCATAAACGAAAATCTAGCCAGAGAAGAAAGCATAGTGGCAACAGGCTTCTCCTTGTCCTCCTTTTCCTTTCCTTCTTCTCTAGAGTTTATGGATATCAAAGAAATATCAAAACAAACATAATAGCCACTGGATGGCTGAGACACTATTAACAAACCAGGGAAAGTAATTACTGCTCCTCAGATCTTTGGCCATCTCAACAAATTTGGTTTTGCCGTGCTACATGCTATGAGCACTTGAAAAAGCATGTACTAAAAGAGTAAAACCACAGTTCTCCTCTGTTTGATGTGCTAGATTGTAAGGAATTATTCTTGTCAGCTTGATTTTTCCTACCTCCTAGAAGGGAATGTTGAGCCAGGACCAGTTTGTAAGATGATGTTCAAAATTATGTCCTGAAAAAGTGATGTCTTATTTGGATTTTTATTAAAAAAACCCAGAATGACAAACAGACACAAGGAAGGCTAAATGCCTTTAAAGCAAGGCTTAACTAATTGGAAAAAAACCCACCAGATTTAAAGGGATTGTAACCTTGATTGTGACAAGACAATTGACCTCATTTTGACTTCCATGTTATTAGCAACTCAGTGGGAGTCATTACATAATTTTTTTTCTAGAAAGTATTCTTTGCTGCCATCATAGCCATAGTGGTAGTAAAGCTCAACAGCTTTATGTCATTGCTGATAAGCAATCTTGATGTGGTTTTCACAGCCAAGGTAGGTCATGTTTAAAGAAAATGAGAAACATTTAAGAGAATTCTGGGTGGTAGTGAGTCAGTCTGTATCGTAGTTGAATATCACCACCCTCCACAAAAAATTACGGTGATTCTAGTTGTAAAGTAGATTTGTGGCAACCCTTGCATGTTGGTGTTAATAGAGTAGGAAGACAGGTACTGTACAAAGACTTCTTACCACAGTAATAGCAGGTATTGCTCTTCACAATCTGAATAGTACTTTTTTTTGACTGAAGTGTGAGGAATGGATTTTCTTCAGGCAATAACTGGTTTGGCATATGAACAAAAGGAGTCATATACAGACAAGAGTGTCTTAAAGTTTTTCTTTTACAGTTTACTGTTTTTTTTAACTGGCAGATTAAGTACTTTGCAACTTAGCTGACCAGTTCTAAACCCTGTCGAGCAAAGAGCAACATTTAAATGAAACTGTCCATATCTAATTAAGAGAAGTGAATGAATAGCCTTAGTATATCTACATTTTCTGTGGTGGAAAAATTCACTAGCTGCAAAAAGCTTAAGTAACTGAATCAGTTAAAATATTGAGTTTAGCTTGGGAGCTCTGGAATGAAGGCTTGTTCCTCTGCCTTTTTAAATTACAGAGTAATGGCAGATGAGGACCGGAGTCGTGAGTAAATAGTGATGGGACTAAGTGCTCTGGAGATAGTCTTCTTTGGTGCTTGGGTCAGATAAATGTTGCTAGATGTAAATTAGTAAAACTGTCGTGGAGCACTCTGAATGCGGTTTGGGGAAAAGAGGTAAATTTCTCCCCAGAATTTGATGTCCAAATCTATAAAAGAAAAGAAAAATGAAACAGCTGAAAAGTCATCCTTTTTCACCTTATATTCGGGGCAAAATTACTGATATACAGCTAGATGAAAGAAGTCAAACTAAAAACTGGTTACTGGGTGAAAATAAATCTGAAAACCATTGTTTAAAGCCATCTTAAAATTTATTTTATATATAGCAAAAGGGAAAACCATCAAAGATACTTTTTTTTTTGTAAACAACTTCTTTTCCGAATGGAGGCTATTTTAAAATAAATAATAAACCAAAAGTCTCATTTATTAATTAATTAATTTAATAAATTCCCTGCAGTATCTACCATAAGCTAAATACCATTTTTTTCTGAGGAAAACACATTTATAAATTCCCTGTTTGCTTGCCGAGCTTCTTTTCTTTATGACTGAAGCTCCTTGTTTTTTAGTATTCTGAACTGCTTGTGAATCCCCAGAGCTTTTTGTTTCTTAGCTGCTTAATCTTTAGATATAACTGATGAATATTGCCATAGGTAATCCCAAGCCTTCTCAACGGCTTGTTTCTTTCAGGCCTGTGACAAGAAGGCCTAAGGAGCGGGTGAGGCAGAGCTCTTCTCCCAGCTGGCTGAGACCCAGATGTCTGGTGTTGGGAGATGCCCCTCGGAAAGATGAAAGGTGTGAGCAGTGAAGGGAGGGGGAGTGGGCTCAGCAGGGGTTGCAGACCAGCCTTCGGCAGCTCTGACCAGAGGGGAGGAAAAAGTCATTCAAGATAATACTTAAAGCAGGAGCTTTGTTAAGCTCCTGAGCTAGAGGGAGTTTATGGCCCTGGGCAAGACAATGAACTCACTGCTTCATTGCAGGAAGAGAGATGGAGTTACTCTGAGACAGTTGAAAGTGAGGTAGTATTTTTTAAGTGCTTTGAGTATAAATAAACTACTTTGAGAATTCAAAAGATACCTGAAGATCTGTCTGAAACCAGGAAAGAGTGCTCTGGCTTGGTGCTTGTATGCTGGGAAACAGAGTTTTAGAACAGTCTGTCTTCCCCTACTTCATTCATTTCTGATGCCCACAGCAATCAATGAAGGACAGAAAGGCCTTGTGCATGCCAGGTGCACAATTCAATAATTGTCCTCCCACAAAGGAGGTTCAAACCTCTCATTGTTGCCAAGGCTCAGAGAATAGAGTGTACGATGAAGTACAATAGCTTTCTTCGTAAATGGTATGTCTGTATCTCTTTCAGTCTATAACAATGTAATATAACATTTCTGTAGCTGGGAGAGCAAGTAGCTTTTTCCAAACCTGTAAGAGCTATTCCAAATCAATTCCGAAGTGTTAGAGTGATTCAACCTTCACCTTCTCTGCCAGCGTATGAAGCGTCAGCAGCCATGTATGCTTGAGTTCTTGCCAAGTGCACTTATGATTTGGGAGAAAATAGCAAGGAAAAATGGCTTCATGGCTGTTGCGTATTAAAAAGGCCTTGAGAATTTTGTGTGTGAAGGATGAAGTCGTCTGCAGTGTACAGAAAAGATCTGAGTTAAGGAAGTTACTAGAAATGGTAGTTCTTTAAGCGTTTCATGTGCTCCGTCCCCAGATTGTCTGAAGAGTGGTTTACAAAGAGGGACAACAGTTCATCAATGTAAACAATTAATATTTTGAATCCTTCCTTCTTTCTTTCTTAATGTGAAGAAAACCTGAGCTGCATAGGAGTATTTCTAGAATTTGCTGTTTGCCACTCTGTCGAAACTATTGAGTCTAAAGAATTGTGCCACAACTCTGAGGTATAATAGGATAAAGTAAAATTACAAAATAAGAACCTTCAAAAACATGGAAAATGTTGCATATCCCCATTAATACGTCATTTCATTTCAGATTTCCAAACGTAGCGAGCAACTTGAAATCAGTTATTATTATTTCTGCCCTTTGCAGAATTCTATAGAAATAGTTTTCACAACATGCAACAGGAAAGTCTTGCCATGCTCTCCCTGGTGATTTAGAATGGTAATGTGCAAATGACTTGCCTTTGTCTCGAGGGAATTTTGATTCAAGCCATGAAATAGAGAGTGAACCAGCATTTGTTTCCTTCCCCAAACACTGGATGTTTTACATTATTGGGATTTCTATTTTGAGAAAGTATATGCATGTATGGAAGAAAAAGGTTCATTTAATTAGCTTAGAATAGCTACCCTAAAGCCAACTATTTTTTTAATGATCTAAAACACAGATAAATCTTCAAAGCAAAGAATGATATCAGAGTCTGCCTCTAAATTTTATTACTAGATTTTATGATAGTGTGTCAATGTGAAGCTTTCAATTGAGTGAAATCTTGAGCTAGTCCAAGGTCCCCTCTGTTTAGGTTGTTGAGAGAAATGTGAGTGGTAAGGTAGTGTGTAATTTTCCTCTTACAGATATGGGAACTGTCATTATTCATTTAAAGAGAGGAAAAAAAAAACTCACCAAAACTATAAGCCAGAAAGCCATCTAGGGCAAAATTATTTTCCTGAAAAAATGTCATGCTGTGATAATTGTAACCTCTTGAGAATGGGACTTTATAAAAGAATTGTTGACAGATCTTTTGCAGTTGGATACTTCAGTTCTTCATTTTGTTCTGTTCCTAGACATAAAAAGTATCTGTTTCAAGAACTTAATTCACAAATTGGTCTGCTTTGAAATGCTAAAGTCTAGCAAAATATGCTAACACAAAAGAACCTTTATTTGTAGAATCAGATAAAGAATGTTAATAATAGAGTTGCTTCAAACTCTTTATGAAACACAAATCAGAAACTATAAATTCCTTTTCCCAAATACATTCTTGTTTTAGGTTTTTGTGTGGTACTTTCTTGTTAAAAGCAAGTTTCTGTATGTTTTTAAAACCCTGTATGTGTGCATATATGTATATTTAGACACTAATGAGAAGTATCCTCACTTAAAGATGATTAGTATTTTAATGGTATCCCTATGTCTTGTGAACAATACTTTGAAAACAATTTAATCCTCACAGTGATAATAAAATTTTGCTTTTATGCGGAGATCTTATATTAATGAATTATAATAAGAGGACAGAAATTATTATTTTCATTTTACATGTGATTCTTTTTGTTACTGTGTTGCAACAGATTGCCGTTGCCTGCAAGTCCCATTGCTGATCTGCAGCACACACATGTTGCTCATGAAGCATCATTAATTTCTTGCACCTGGTTGAAATCACCAGTGGAAGAGGGAAACTGGGAAATGACTCTCTCTGCACACAATAGTAGTTTGCTGCAAAACAACAGCAAAATGGAGATAAGTAAGTACGCTATATTTTTTATGGTGAACGGGCTTTTTTGGTGTGTATTTTAGAAGTATGTTGTAGTACAGAGCACAGTGTAGATTTTCACTAAAGTAATGGTGAGTTGCTGGAAAAGTGATTTTCTAGCAAAGCTGCAGTTTAGTTTTGTAGTGGTTCACCTAGAGGAAAAAACCCTGATATTTTTTTGAAAAGAGTCTTTAAAATGAAATCTCTGCTATAATAATCACTGCGCTTTGTCAGAGGGTGAGAAATTTTGCCTTGTACTAAAAGGATTTATTAGTTAAGGTTCTACTTCACCAAGACTTAAGCGGGATTTTGAGACACATTTATCTTTTTGGTTTTAGTAAGGGAGAATGCAGAAGTGTGCTTCTAAATTTTGGCCTTCAGCAACAACATGTTTGCAAACTGAAACAAAGATTTAATAGTTCAAATTTGTAAAGTTGACTCCTTTTTGTTTTCTCCTTGGAATTTATTTATAACATGGAATTTTTAAACTTCTGCTCTGCAGTAATGTGGTAAAGCTTGTAAATATTGCCTATGATCCTGCACATTAAAAATGGTCTCTGAACAGTGGCTGTTGTATTATTGAAGGACAACATGCCAATGAATCCTAAACTCACATGAAACTGCAAGAAAAAAAATAAAAGTCTTACTTGATAGGAGATCAGCTGCAGATGGGTGGGCATGGAGCTGCTTTTCACTGGGGTGTCTAAGAGGCAGAAACCAGCTGCTAGCTTGGTGCTGTCTGTTGTGGAGAGAGTTTGCGTCTTTTGTTGCTACGGTGAAGATGATAGAAAAGGAACAAAGACAGAGGAGTCTGGGCTGTCCTTTGCAAGAAAGTAGCATGTTGTACACTTTACCTACAACTGTTGAAGTCATGCCACTGTGTAGGAAAGAATTCAATATTTAAAGTGCCAAAAAATAATAAAAAGCAAGATTAAGCATAGCTGTGTAGCCACTGAGTGAAGCTGGTGTATGACTCAACGGACTTCATCTTTTGTGTGTGTGTATATATGTAAAAGTATGTTTGGGAAACTTCTCAGTTTTGAAACTTTGGTGTTCTTGCTCTTGGTGTTTTACCTTTTACACATTTAGTGGTTTGGGTTTTTTCCCCATGACTCTTTGTACAGTTGATGTTTCATTTTTCTTAAAGCATAAAAGGCTAAGATTAGTTATTGGGTATTGGTTAATACCATTTCTTTTTTATTACAAAATACCTCCTTTTTGTGTTGGAAGTTTAGAATTCTAAAGTTAATGCTCCTGAAATAGATACATTTTTGCAAACAGAAGATGAAAAATTAAAATAATATTCCTTAAATTAGTTTTGAATTTTAAAGAAATCTAGAAACATAGATTATTTTTTTTTAACCAACTTTAATCATCTCAGCCGCAGTCAATAATATTTAAGTTTACAAAATCCCCTAACTGTAGGAATGATTACGTGAAATACTGTATACAGTAGCTGCTTCATGAAGAGAACTGTTATTCCTTAAGGTATAAGGTGATTATAATAGAATGTACCATGTGCTCTAAGGTCACCACAAAACTGACAATAATTGATGTGTAAACCCTCATTTCAGTAGAAATTAAACTGATATATTTCCTGTTCAGGCTCACGTTTATTGGCTGGAGCTTGATCCTGTAGCTTCAGGCCTGGCATTTGGTTTAATACACTGTGACAAAAAATTAGACTCTTACTTATGTGTGAAGGCATAAAAAGGACTTGGGTTGTCCAAAGCACCCAGCTTTTAGTCAGTACTGGGGTAGGCCAGCTATACTCCATCAAGGCACAGTTCAGCCTCTGACCAGGAGTTCCCAATGCCTCAGCATTCAAAACATCTGAAAATTAGGAAGTTCGACATTGTTCGTACGTATGAAATGTGGCCATACGTGGGTGTTGACTTCAAATTTAATACAGATTTTTAATAAGGTTGAGTAGCTATGGAGAAAAGTGTTAATTGGAGCAGCAATGGAAATTTAACAGTTAATGGAGAGAGCAGGATCTCTACTGAAAGAGTGGTTAGGCACTGGAACAGGCTGCCCAGGGAAGTGATGGACTCAATATCCCTGGAGGTGTTCAAATAACGTGTACTTTGGCACTCTGGGACATGGTCTAGTGGTCAGGGGCCTGTTTGGATGAAGGTTGGACTAGATGATCCTAGAGGTCTTTTCCAACCTAAATGATTCTACGTACCCAGTGTAGGGTCCTTACCTTCCTCTAGCACTTAGAACTAAAAGGACGAGGACCAAATAGGAATGAACCAATAGTCATTGTTCCTTTATAAATTCTTGGCCATTAAATCAATAAAGTTCCAATGGGTTCCGTGCATCTTGTTTTATATTTCAATGTATAAAAAGCCTTCTTCAAAATATGCTATTTTTTGTAAAATAAAATAATCTTCAATATTTATGCATGACAAAAGTATGGGTATCTTCATTTGAGTAGCTCCTAATGAATAAAATTATTATAGTCTACATACTAAATAAAACTATACAATTACCTACAAAATCATGAGGGAGAAAATACCATGTTCTGTTGGAGCTTCTTCAGTCCTTTGTGAAGAGGAAGTAATTTGCCAGTAATTTTTTGAAAATTGTCGATTTTATTTACCAAGTTAAGATTTTCCACTTTAATTCCACATCTCAGAATATTAATTCTGTGATATTTGGAAAGCTTTCGGAGTAACTTTTTTTACTC
>JAVSBS010016305.1:54732-66318 GCA_033124195.1 Coracias cyanogaster | reverse complement strand
GTAACTTTTTTTCCTCACTGTGTTATTACATTTATCATAGTCAAGTGCTCTTCAGTGTCCTAAGTCTCAGCACTTCAAGAGTTTTTTTCACCTTTTCAGAGTTGTTCATAGAATTCTTGTGGTTAGTCAACATAACCCACAGAGAAATGAACTGTGATGCTGACTAGAATTCCTGGAAAAATATGACCAAGTGGCTAATGAATTTACTTTATAAAAGAAAAAACTTCTAGCCTGTTAGCAATGAGTAAGCATCAACCACAGCTGAAAAGCTAAGGATAAGGATAGGATTTTAAAAATTTTCTGTATATCAATCAAGTCAGTGTTTGTAGCTCAGCTTCTTAGGGCATCTTAGATTAAATTTCTATAGAAACAGCTGTAAGTTGAGAGTGTGTGCTCTTAGTCTATGTTTCCAAAGGCAGTGCATTGTTTAAAAGCAGGAAGTTTAACTATCCTAGTCACTGGAAGCTTATATCATTTTTAAATGTCCCCTTCCCTTGCATGATGGTTTTGATGATGACTGTAGTGAGAAGCCTGTTCTTTGTAGTCTGGCAGTAGATGTAGTTAAAAGCAAAATAGTTGATGTCCTGAAAGAGCTAAATATTCAATCTGACTGAGCAGAAACAATTGGCTAACTGTAGAGAGGCAATGGAGGAGCTGCAGATAGCTTAATAGATGTCATCAATCAGAGAAGCAAGCACTGTACAACAAACATGGCATGGTGCTTGTGATCTGTCTGCACTGAAAAAGGGATTAAGAGATCCATCCAGGACACTACCTTATTTGCAGCTGCAGGCAAAGACATAATCACCTTGGCTTTTTCCAAGTTTCATCTTAAAGGAAAGTCTGAGATACGATTCTTATTAGCAAATTAACATTATCTTAAGATAAACTTGCTTGTTTGAAAATAGATTATAGGAGAATGAGTGTTCACCCCTAGAGATTCATCAGTGTGTTCTTTCAGATTCAATTCTCCTACCTGCTTCATGCATGTTTCTAATAGTGCCAGCACGTTCGTAGCTTCTACCTCAGAATTTCCTCTAGTGTGAGGAAATTTTCCTCAGTGTGGTGAAATCCTGAAAGTGTGACGGAAGATCAGCTTTTTAAGGCTTTGTATTTTCAGGCACACAGGTATTGAAATGTTTTATAATGTAGTGTTTATATTACATTAAAAATGAAATGTAATGAAATAAAAATGAAACAAACTAATGGCGTTGGGGATGGAAGATAAAAATGAAATAAAAATGTACATACTTCGGCTACTTTAATGTTGCTCAAAGCTATAGAGAACACTGTACTTTAGAAGATGTGCACAGTAATTGTGAAATAGTGTTAAACTGGGAATTCTGAAAAAAAATTATTGAATGTCATAATTAATAAAGGAATAGAATTCAATCTCATAGTTATTAAAAAGGCATTGTGAATTTTGTACTGTGCAAGTTTTCAGATGGAATCTACCTGGTAAAGAATAATTATGGCATTTTGCACATTGCCTAAAATAGGCATAGTTACACATAAATTGAGATTTTTGGAGGAGATTATTATGACCTTATTCTTAAGGTCATAAACATGTTTATTTCTGGTTTCATACCATATGGTGATACTCTACTTAGGTAGGCCAGCTGGGTTGAGCCGGGGCCGCTAGGATCTTTCCTAGTTGCTTTTATTTGGGACAGGCCATATAAACATACATTCTAATTATAAATGGAAACATCAGCAATTCGAAATGGCAGATTTAGATTACTTCATCAAACTCTTAATTTACTATTTCTCTTCCTTTACAGATGTTTTGTTTTATTTCTTGTTCCAACTTTGTAGCTTTATTCATATTTGTATTAAAGAAAGGTTTTCACTTCGGGTTGTCATTCTTAGCTCAGAAATCACTGAAGTGGTTGTAATGATTGTTATCAGTATCTTTCTAAAATAATGTGGCAGAACAATAAACCTCTAAAATGGGAGAAGGCTGAGAGGAGATGGGCAAGGGTGATATGCCTGGGAAGCTTGGAAACTTGCAATAATGCAGGGTGTGACTGACCACAGCTGTTGCAAAGAAGCTGACTTTATCTCACCACAAAGGAAATGGAGAGTATCTATCAACAGTGGATCAACTGGTGGTGTATATGTCTCTCCCATTAAAAGCTCATTAGAGGAGTTTCAGCATCTCCCTGTGTTAGCCAGACCAGCATGGGGGGAGCGAATACCTGGTTCAGCCCAACATACGGTACAAAAAATAGACAACTAGCAAAAGTAGTTTGAAGAGAGCAGTGGGCTTGAGGTGGCTTCAACCCACATATTCCATCTTGGTGATGGAATGCCCAACATTGTGATGGTGAGCATCATTATAGACTCAGTAATGGGAATCAGATTGGTGTTGCAGTTGAATCATACATTGCAATTGCTATATTTTGCTGAGTGTAACTTACACTTCTATTGTTTCAGTATGTTTTGTATCCCTCTGCTAGAACAGAAATCCCATGTAACACCAGCTACCTTAAGATAGGCAAATTTTATATAAACATTATACTCTTCATGTGTGAAATATCTAAAAGAACCTTGTCAGACAGTATCGGACACTGACAAATTGCCAATTTGTGTACCGTTTAAAATTTTCCATCTAACCTGTGGTAAGTATGATGCTAATGATGAGATTCGTGGATGAGTGTCAATAGGAATAGTCATTCTGGATATTACCAAGATAGCTATGTGATAACCAGAATATTCTTTTCAAATAATTTCCTGAAAAATCAGGATTTTTTTTAAACCTTAGACGTTTTCAGTCTTAGGGCTTCATATTGAAGTTCAATAGGATGTAAGACTTTAGGTTTCAGAAGTTACTAACTTAGAAAGTTGTGAGTTTCTGGTGACTTTGTGGCTTGGTATAGCCAAAATGTACTTGAAACTGAGCTGGTGTTTACCCTATTGAAAGTTATGTAGTGTGTGCTTAAAATATTTTGTGACCTGTGAGTTTATTGCAGGTGGAAAAAGAGACTTGATTGATTTAGAGATTTCTATATAATGTCTTGCAACCCCATATTTGTATGTAGTGTTGCCATGCAGGTGTAACTCCATGCTGCTGTGTGGAGAGTGGCCTGGTTTACTTTTCTACAGAAAAGTTTACTATGAATAAAATTGGCTTCTGGCTGGATAGGAGTAGAGTTATCTTAGAAAAAGAACCGTACTGTGGCAGGATACTAAAAATGCTGTTGCAGAGTTTAATTCTGCTCTTTTAAGCTTCAGGAATGTGCATTCAAAATTGGGTGTTTTAGGCCCTTCCATAGTTAGGCTGATCTTGGACTGCAGTTGCTCAAAAATCCAGTAAGTGCTGTTTGTTCATGATCCTAACACTGTGGGAAAGGTTATCTTCCTCTGATTTCGTGAGATCTGTTCAGCAATGGATTTTGTCTGGCAAGAACTCAAGGTAACCCAGTGACTGGTGGGTTGAATGACTTAAAATCTCTCAGTTCTTTGTCAAATGAAATATTTGTTAGAAACTATTTTTGCCTCCTTCCATGTATATATAGATTCTGTGTGTGTTGGAGATAGAAAAAGAATTACAATAATCATTGTTGTTAGCAAAGTTCACTTTGTTCTTTAGTTCAATGCAATCTATTGCTAGTTGATGTCATGAAATACTGATAGTCATAAGAGTTTAATGACATTTAAAAGCAGTTAAAGGGTTAAAAATACAGTTCCTCCTGCTTGTATGTGTTCTTATATTGAGCAATATGGCTTGCATTGAAAGGCTAAAAGGACCAATTAACATTCTTATCTTTCCAAAGGGAATCTGAATGATGACACCAAGTTAAATGGGAGTGTTGATCTGCATGAGGATAGGGAGGCTCTACAGGGACACTTGGATAGATTGGATCGATGGGCCAGCCTTAAAGGTATGAGCTTCAACAAGGCCAAGAGCCAGGTCCTGCACTTGGGCCACAACAATCCCATGCCACTCTACAGGCTTGGGGAGGAGTGGCTGGAAAGCTGCCTGGCAGAAAAGGACCTGGGGGTTCTAATCGACAAGCGGCTGAACATGAGCCAGCAGTGTGCCCAGGTGGCCAAGAAGGCCAACAGCATCCTGGCTTGTATTAGAAATAGTGTGACCAGCAGAAGCAGGGAGGTGATCGTGCCCCTGTACTCAGCACTAGTGAGGCCACACCTTGAGTGTTGTGTCCAGTTTTGGGTACCTCAATATAAGAGAGATCTCGAGGTGCTGGAGCGAGTGCAGAGGGCGGCAACGAAGCTGTTGAAGGGTCTGGAGAATAGATCTTGTGAAGAGCGATTGAAGGAGCTGGGACTGTTTAGTTTGAGGAAGAGGAGGCTAAGGGGAGACCTCATCCCTCTCTATAACTACCTGAAAGGACATTGTACAGAGGTTGGTGCTGGTCTTTTCTCACAGATAATTAGTGATAGAACAAGAGGGAATGGCTTCAAGCTGCAACAGAGTAGGTTTAGACTAGACATTAGGAAAAAAATTTTCACAGAAAGAGTAGTCAGATACTGGAATAAGCTGGCCAGGGAGGTGGTTGGGTCACCAGCCCTGGACGTGTTTAAGGGTCATTTAGATGTGGTGTTGGGGAATATGGCTTAGGGGAGAACTTTGTAGAGTAGGGTTGATGGTTGGACTCAGTGATTCCAAGGGTTTTTTCCAACTGGAATGATTCTATGAATTAAAAGGAAAGGTGAGAAATGCTTAGATTTAAAGGGCCATTTTCTTCCATGAAATGCACATAAAAGTGCAGTTGCAGCACCACAGTGTTCACTCTAGGGCAGGAAAAGCTTGTCCTTTTTTGGCCCTGAAAAGAGCTGTTCCTGTATGTGTGATGGAGAATATTTTCAAGCTGCCTCCTCATCTCTTCTCCTTAGCCTGGTCATGGGCTGGAAAATATTTGCCTCTGAATCTGTGTGGCAGGATTTCAGTTTGAGCACCATCTGCAGTCATACAGAAGCTGTAGAATGAGGAGTCATCCTAGGATGGTGTAAAACCTGGTTGATGCTGTTCCATCATTTAAAAGAAGAGGGGTTCAGTCAGATCTATAGTGTTTTACAAGCAGTTGAAGGGCTTTTAGGGCACTGACTGTAGTAAACTCTACCCTGAGAGGTAGGAATGGTCTAAGTAAAGAATATGGTGTTAGGAGGAAGTTGAAAGTATACTGCTGTCCTTGCTCTACTCAAGGCTTTGTTGTCCAAACATATTTCTATTTGACTAGCTGAAATATATTTTGGCAGTAGAAGAAGACTTAAAAAGAGAGTGCATGTATATATTAAACAACGGAAAAATTAGGGTCTCTAGTGGCCAAAGCAAGTGTACTTGGGAAGGGGACCTTTGGGAAGCTCTGTTGGATGGTGCAGGCACTGCTCTGTAGGAGGCTTCCTACAGCCACTGGAAACAGAAGAGGCAAGAGTCTTGTAATTGCTAGTAAAATTTGTGTATTAGTAAATTAGGAATCTAGGGAGGTGTTACTGCTTGACAGCAGGCACCCTACCTCTGTTTCTTTTTAGGGGTAAAAACTGGCCTCTCTGTTGGGTTGTGCTGTTTAGCTTTTGGTAATAACTAAGTCTGGGCATGAGTTTCCACTAGTATTTTATTTTAATTTAATTAAACACTTGCTGGCTTTTGTGCTCTCGTCGTCTATTAGATTGTAATTTCAAATATCTGCCTCAGTTAAAAAGAGAGCAAACACCCTAAAACTAGCTGTTTGAGGCTCACAAAAGTACATAATGCCTAGTTTGGCTCTCAGGGCAGTGGTCTGTGCTACTGTATCGAGAGACAATAAACCTTTTATCCTGTGGTGATTTTATTTTTGATTGGTTTAACAACAATATTAAAGACAGACATTTAGTTAAAAACTTGTCCTATTGCAGGCTGACACCCTTGGTTACACCCCGGATCTGCATATAATCTCTATATAATGCAGAGGATTCTTTACTACAGAAAGCTAAGGTACTAAGCAGAGTACACTTAAATTTAACAGGCAGAACTCTCTAGGACACTGATATTGTTAGATGAGAGAAGTGAAGCAAAAATAGCACTGGAAGAGCTGACGCACACAAATGCTGAGGTCAGAATGAAAACTGGTTTGTCTGAAGATGGCATAAAGCTGAAGGAACTGAGACTTTACCTCCGGCAGTTTTTTTGAAGCTGTGGTGTCCTTCTTATGTTGCAGTGTCTGTGTTATTTTTCCATTTTCAGGTTGCTGTTTGTGGTATTCTACTGAGGAAAAAAAAAAAAGACTTCGCCCTCTAGATACACACATAATCCAGCGGAATTGTTCTAATGTACTTTCTTACATAACAGCTCTGTATTTATTCTCCCTGAAGAATGAATGAGCTGTTCAGTCTAGGACCACAGATCTATTCTGCTAGGGTGTTTTAGGTAAAAGCATTATCTTGGTGAGTCTATTTTAAATTTTATCTCCTTTCATCATGGCAACTTTCTTAATAGTAGATTTTTCTGGAAAGTGGTAACATTTCAGGGGTTGAGGAGAACCTTAGGCAGTATGATGCAGCGCCTTTGAGATCCTTTTAAGCAAACACTGTTTTAATTGCAATGCTGGGGTGAGAATTTCCTTTTGAAGACTTTGTACCCTTTTGAAGAGTAGTACTTTTAAGCTATGTTTTGAGCTTCTGTGAATGCATACCAGCAGGGTAGATGAGGATGGGATTCCTGCTCCTGCACTCATAGGAATAGTGAGATACAGAACTCACAATGTGCTCAGACAGATGGCACTTCTATTTAGCATCTAGTTTCTATTGGTATAAACTACAGGCTGTCTAGTAGTTGTTGTTGCAGGCTTTTAAATAGGCAATTTTTTTTTTTTTTTCCTTTTTTTCCCCATTATCAGTGTTTTCATACTTGGAGGTGGGGGGGATCAGGAGTATGGTGCAATGTTTTCAGTAAAGATATAAACGTTCAGATCCTCAGTAATGAGGTAGATTAAGATTGATGGGTAGTATAGTTCTTTACTTAACGTAAAAAATTAGTTAATTCAAGAAGCTGGATGCTGTACTTGACCCTGGAAATGTTTAATATTAATAGCCTAGAGGGGTTGAAATAAAAGATTGACAGTGACCAACAGGTTACTTTTTCAACATCATTTGTTCAGATCACTTAGACCTTTTCAAAGAAAAGAACCTGTAAATCTGACTTTGCTTTATTGTTAGTATTGTGAATGAGCACCTGGGATGCTATTCAATTCATAGGTGTCCTTGGTTCTGTCTCCTTCATTCACCAAGTAATGGATTACTTTCATTTAAGATTAGAAGTCTTGCTACAAAGTGAAAACCTACTTTGATACCAACATGAAAAGGCACTTCTATACCTAAAGAAGAGGTGTCTATAAATAGATAGCAGTGACGTTACTGCAGTTGAGGAAACTTCATTCCATTAAAAACATCAGTGAAGAACTAGAGTAATGCTTAATAATTAATGAATATGATTTAAGTCCCTTTTAAAGCAATGACACTTTTTAATGGTCCTGTAATATTTATAAGAAACTCTTACCTCCCGTAATTCTAATGAATGAATTTTCCTGACCCTTACTGAAAGTTACACCTGTAAAATAGTTTTTGAACTTGCTGCTAAATGATCTTTTATTCAATACCACAGTTCATTTACATCACTTTTGTAATGTCTTCTGGCTCCGTAGAGTTGCCTCTTTTGTTTTACATAGTGTATTTCTTGTAGGTTACTATCAGCTAACACCCAATTACTTGAAGAAGGATTAAAAGCCTCATCATGTGAATAAAATTTCAGGATAGATTCAGATTCAGCGTATTCCATCAGAGTTGGAATGTTTTAAAGGTCCAGCATGAGTTGTAGAAGGCATGGATTGGGATGGTAGTTAGCTCCTGCCATTTGCCTTTGCTTCCAGGTCATTTGCAGACTCTCTGTACTCCTAGAGAAGCCATGGTGGGGAAAAAGCAGTGTTAATGATACACATGTGGTGCCTATTTATGTCTGTTCTTGTCACATGACATCATGAAGCTTCATAGAATCATGGAAAACCAATCATTATGGTTGGAAAGGACCTCCAGGATCATCAAGTCCAACCTTCATCCCAACATCTCCCTAACCACTAGACCATCACCTCAAGTGCTACATCCACTCATTTTTTTAAACACCTCCAGGGGTGGTGACTCCACCTCCAGAAGGTAGGTAATGACAAGTAATTAACCATCAAGTGGGAAAGTAATAAATCTTAGCAGGCTAGATAGCTCCAGGTTTACTGCAAAACCTCTCAGGTCAGCAAGAGATGGAGTTCAGCATGAAACAGCTCTGCAGTCTGGGGGATTCTGGTAAAATAATTTAGGGCTTATTTTGGTATTTCACTCTACTCAGGCACTGTTGGGAGTGGGAGAGAGTTGTGAGCAGGGAAAGAACAGTGAAAGTCCTGCAGGTAAATTAATATGACTTTCAGCTACATCTTCTTCCTGGCTTCACAGAGCAAAAGAAGTAAAACTGAGTCAGTTCTGAAATTCTACCAAACCTCTTCACTTTTGTCTCCTTCATTTTTACTTCTGAAAGGAAATTTCTCTGCTTCTTTACACTGTTTGACATCTGGCTGTGACCAAAGAGCTGTAGAGCTCATAATCATCTCTGGATCTTCTTGTGGGTAAGTAATCACAGTTAATCACTTCCAGGTTGAGGTGTTTGGTAAAGATGTAATACAGGCTACTTCTTCTTTCCAAAACTGGTGAAAAACAGCAAAGCTGTATGCTAATATGTATATTTAAGAGACACAAGATGGTGAGCTTGGGCCTGATCTTGCATCGCAAGTAGTTTCATTTTGGTTGTATCTCTGAACAGGAGCTTCTCAAGAAAAAAGAAACCTCAGTATGTGAATTTTTGAGGGTAGGAAGGCAAAGCTGTGGTGTGTGTGACTTCCTTCTGAAGTACATGGACCGTAAAGAAAATATATAAATGCTATATATTGTATTAGATTAATCCAATCCTCTCTCAGTAAGTCACACGCCTTCATAGACTTTTTTCATTTCTGGGAACAAGTGCAACAGGTTCCCATTATGTTTGTGTATGAAAATGAACTCCACATTGTGGCTTCAGATTAACTTCTATCTCGTTCTGAGTACAACACCATGAACTACCTCAAATTAAAGCATTTCTTTAGAAAGCAGAAAATAATATTTGCCCCCTCTCAAGAATCAAGGACGAAAACAGACTTGCTTTCTTATTTATTATATCAAAATCCCTCTGGGTAACTAACCTAGTCATATCCTGTGTCACTTAGTGGTTGCATGAAACTGTTCATGTTTTAAAAGAAAATAAGCGCTCTGGATAATAACTGCACAGTTTGTGCAGACAAGGCACTCCCTCTCTAATTGGATTTGAAAACAAACGTACACATTCCAACTTCAATGACGGTGAGATAATGACTCAGACAGAAAATACTGCATTGGCACATTCTTGAAGGGACAACCGAAAATCCACTGATCTTTCCTCTCCTGGATAATTCTGTTGCAGACACCGAAGGTAAAACTTGTTTTTTCAGAACTGTATCCTCACCTCTTGGTTTGTCATTATCTCCAGTCGCTGCAGTGAGCCCACAACACTAAAGTTGAACTCAGAAACCAAGCAAATGTGGCCAGGCTCATCCCCTTATATGTACTAAAGTGAAATTTTAGTAATGCTGGAAGATACTTAGAGGTCAAGGTATTTTCTGCTCTGTGAAGAGGCCATTCTGCAGGATGCAGAGACACGGATGGGAAAAAGGTTACGTTTTTCACACCACTTTCCTGATAATGACCAGGTCTAAAGCAGAGTTTGTTCAGTGCAGAAGAGATTAAAAAAATCCCTGCTGCTACTTTTTTCAACTGCAATGCGGTGTCATAAGCAATGCAGCACTGCTGTAGTCCGGGAAAAGGGAAAAAAACCCTTTTCTTAGGCAGGAGGGAGGATGAAGTCCAGTGGTATAGGACTATTTGCATGCTTGTAAGAAATACTTCCAAGTGGTGCAAACTCATGCAAAATTGATCCATTTTCTGCAAAAGAATTAATTTTAAGTCATCCTAACCTTTTTTATAGCTGCTCTGAATACTGTCTTTTTCAACGCAAAGAAGGAGATGGAAGGAAAACATGTGCGGTTATTTTCTCTCCAAGAAAATACATCTTAATGTGGTAAGTATTTCCCATTTTGTGTTTTCACTGGGCTTGGGAACTGGCAATACAGCAGCTCAGGGAAATACAGAACCAATTTCTATACTCTTCAGAAATAAATTAGTATCAGCTTTCAAGCCTGGCAATCAGAACCACTGGATAATTTCCCTGGAGGAGCAGCAACTTCTAGTTTGTATCTTAACTTCATTTGCTTCATTCTCGACCAGTCACAGAGGCCACCCCTGTGCCAGGGCCACGGTCCCAGTAGGGTTTCAGAGTCAATGGGTCACGGCGAGTGTTGGACTCACAAATGACTTAAATCAGTGGCTCTTCCCCACCCTAGGGGAAGTATTTTGCCTTCAGACCCGGTACCTCTTTGCAGCACGAGGGAAGTCAGGCATGTGGACATTCCTCGGTGGAAGTTAACATGAGATGTGGCACCTCTGTATCATATTCTGCCATAGGTTTATCTTCAGCAGGAAACTGCTCCAAGCAGCTGCCTCACATGGTGATTCTAAGGTAACTTTCAGAGAGCAGACACTTCCAATGCTGTCCAGGTCAGCTTAGGCTAGTTCCAGCAGGGACTGAATAGAATAGAAAAAGGCCCAAAAAGAAATCTAACGATCATCCACTACTATTTGGGGAGGTTTTTATTTCCTCCCTGGCTTATTTCACAATGACATTCCTGTGCAGACAACCCTCGTTCTCTGTTTTCTCTGTTCCTCTGTTTTACCAAGTGCAAAATTGATGTTGCAGAGCTTAAGTAATAAATACAGTTTAGAGGAACGAAATGTGCCTGTCTGATATATACACACTGTTTTATTGACATGTGAAATGTTTGTCTGAATGATTTCATACTTACATGGTATGATGAAAATTCACTATAAAAATAGGTAAAAAGTCAAGTCAGGGGTTTTTAGCTGGAGAAAATAAACAAAAGTCTCCAACTTACCCTTCCCCTAAAGTTAAACTAAGGTCTTCTGCCAACAATAACACAACAGAACTATATCAACAGAATTATATCAACACTTCTTCTGTTTCAATATGAAGTTCAAGCATCTGTTAACAACTTCTTGCTTGTTGTTGTTGTTACTTGGCCAGATCTTTTATCTGTATACAACCTATTCATGCTGGAGTTCACTTTCTTTCCAGTACTTATTTACTTTTCCCACACTCTGCTTCGAATTTTCTCTTTTTCAACCCATAATAATTTGACATTTCTTAAAGGCCCTTTTGTCACGGACAGTTTTCTCCTAGGATCCTAAGTTGCTTCACAAATAGTTTCTTTACTAGACCACTTCTTTCTACGTTGTAGCAGCAGAGAGGTAATATCTGACAAAAAGAACACGGACGGATCAATTCGTTCACAAAAGAAAATG
Organism: Coracias cyanogaster; assembly: GCA_033124195.1. Lineage (NCBI taxonomy): Eukaryota > Metazoa > Chordata > Aves > Coraciiformes > Coraciidae > Coracias > Coracias cyanogaster. The sequence continues at coordinate 54,831 of JAVSBS010016305.1, read as the reverse complement.
CAGAAACTGTGTTTTCTTTGCTGAAAAGCTGCAGTTCAGGATTTTGCAAACAACAGATGCGAGGCATTGAATAAGTACATTAAGAAAGGGTAAGATCGG
>JAVSBS010016305.1:0-54632 GCA_033124195.1 Coracias cyanogaster | reverse complement strand
AAATTTTCTTTTTTTTTTTTTTTTTTTGCACTGCCATACCAAAATATGAATATATGTAGAAGATTTCTGTGCTTTCAGTTAAGTCAACTGTTCTATTTAGAATTTTATATATGCTATAGATACCCTATGCGGATGCTGATGAATCCTGCTTTAGATTTCGTAAAGTTTTTATATTGATTAATGCAAGATGTTTATAATGCTTCATTTATAACCTTGTGGCTTTGAGTGTTTCAGTGCTTTTGATGAACAAATAGGTGAAAAAGGATAGACACCGTGAACTGATGATTGGAAAGAGCCCAACTGCTTTTTTTTTTTAGTTATAAAACCCACATCCATCAAGGAAATATTTGTAAATATTCAAAGGAAATCTACTTGCTTATAAACCTTTGGGAAACTGTTATATTTCAATTGTTGACATATACCATCACGTATGGTCACACTGTCAATTGTCTTAAAGCTTTGGTAATTGTCGGTAGCTTCGAATATTTCAGATTATTGTGTCTGTTGTGTGGAAGGTTGGAGGTACCTCCAGAAGGTTCTCCTGAACATTTGTGTGCTTCTCCTGATTCTTTGCATCTTCTCTTGGTAGCTCCCAGCCTGTCCTGGCCTTTTGGACAACCGCAGAAACCCAAGCTTCACCTGGACCTGTCATGTTGTTGCTTTTTTACAGTGACCAAGACTAACAGGGGAAACAGGAAAAATAAAGTCGTTTATTAATCCCTTCTTGCTGGTGGTCAGAACCCAAGTTAACAGAACTTTTCACTCAAGCACTTTTTATAGGTCTCATTGTTTATAGACACGTTTGTAAAGTTGTCTTTGATGGTGCTTTGAACAAAGCTCACTTCTTTACCTGCTTCTAGCAGACAGCAAAGGAAAGGAACACAAAAATTTTGCTGTAAATTTTCTTGAAGCATTTTGTTGCTCAGCAGACCTTTGAGTGTCTTCCCCATATCCTCTTTTCTCTGGGGACCGAGAGAGGAGGTTGCAGTTGGTTTCCCCTGTCTGCACTCAGGCAACCTTGTTTCATGGGTCACAGATTTGTTAATCTGGGTCTGTCAGGTCAAAAGGAACAAAGAGCGGGTGTTTCGCCTGGGACTTAAGCAGGCTACATGCTTGAAAAAAAAATATGAAGTACTGGAGTTAACTTTATTTCTGCATCTTTTTAAAAAAGCCACGTAGAAAAGATTGGAAGAACTACAGATGGCTGTTGTAGGTTATTAAGATGCGACAATGGCTGGTTGATTTCCCTCCCTTTCTAGTTTTCTGTGGGGGGTGAAAAAAATCTCAGCAGAATTAAATATATTGCAGAAAAAATCAACCTTCCTCTTTCTAGAAAAATGGTTTAAAAGGTGTCAGTGCTTTTTTTTTTCAGTTTTTAAATTTAAATGGACTTTTATTCTAGAAGCATGAAGAAAATAGTTTATCCAGTACTGCTTACAGTTGCATGTTCTTTAATAGTGGAGAAAGATGGGCTGCAGAGAGAGGCAGAATAAGACGGTAGCTCATACTGTTGAAGGCAATTAGGGAGGAACCTATGCTGGATGCATGATGAGTTACTCAGTAAGGTGAAAGGCCAGAAGGCCACCAGTGATGTAAGGTGTGAGTGAGTCCAACAAGAAATACCCCTTGCCTACAGATAGGTTGGATGGCTTGAGATAACCTGTCAGAAATCCATCACCGACAAAGATATGCCGAAGAAGTGGGCTTTTGTAAAAGAAAAGAGGAAATGAAGGTGGAGAAAGCCACCTTGAATATTATTTGCTTTCTGTAGTGGAAGGACGAGGGGTCAACCAGGTCTGGAGTTTGGTTTTGTAAGTCCGGAGGAAGTGAGAGTAGGCTCAGCCAGTCTGGTGCCTGCAAGCGCAGAGGGAAAAGAAGGTGGCGTGACCAGTTGTGACTGATTTGAACCCGGTAAATACTGTGTGTCGTGTCCCGTATACAACCCATCCATTACTTGAGCAATGGCAATGAAGCAGCTTCTTGACTTCAGAGTGCTAACTGAATAAAATTTGGAGGCTTGGCTCTGCGTGAGAAGAAAAATATGATAAAGCAGAGAATTAACTTGCCTAGTTTGATCCAGTTTCTGATACAGTGACTGCAGTATGTATTAAGTCTTAGCAGGATCAAAAACCGTTTTAAAACTGACTTTGTACAAGAATTTTCCTACTGTGAAAACTTGCTTGACTGAACAAGTTAAGATTATTCAGTATGTGGGTTCCTATCTGTTTTAAACTGACAGGTATCTTTATTACTGGAACAGGCTAAATGTTTTCTACAAGTCAAAAGTATGAAAACTACTTAGGTTTCTGGTAAATACTGTCAGAAAATAATTGCACATCACATTGTGTAGTACAGTAGTTAAAGACTTCTGTTTACTGGGATCATATCCAGTGATTTGAAAGATTAAATCTGATTTTTTGAAACTTTCTGGAATGAAATGTGTGGATCCAAATGCTCCCGCTCTGAGATTACAGGGTGATGTGTGAACTATTCAGTTCTAGTTTTTCCAGTAGAATTGTGGATTCCTTTTATTCTAATTATTTGAACATAGATGAGACGAGAGAACGCAACCATACGATATCTGGGTTTTTTCTTCCTTATCTTTATTGCATTGAAGTAGTGGGTCGAATTAGGAAAATCTGTATCTAAACATCTGCAGGGCTGAAATGCAGACTTGGGACAACAAAAATAGTCGTTGGGGTTCCTCCTGGCTTTTTGGGCATCCCTAATTTACACGTGTTGGTTAGAGCTAGCAATCCACTTCTGAGTGAACGTGTTGGAATCCCAGAAGTATCTGGGCTATTACACGAGTCCAAGCATGGTAGTCTATCTTTTGGGTGCTACTGAGACTTAATACTAATGATACTGATATTTTGCAGCCTCGGTAGCTTAAACTTATCTTGAAGTGTAAGCTGAAGCAAGGTCAGAAAGATCCAAAGATGCTGCAGGATATGGCAGATTTTGGTCATAGCCTTGTGGGAAACGGTTCCAGTTTAAACAAAACAAAGGAAAACAAATCCTCTAAAGCTAGAGAAATAATCGTTAACTCTTTTGTGATACAGGATTTCTTTGGTTCAGAAGATATCATCTTCTATTATCCCCGCCTTGGGGTTTCGAGAGGGCAGAAATACACATGGTGCTTGCTCTGCCACCTTAAACTTTGACTGAGGGAGGCAAGGGAAATGCTTATAGCAGAGTCATGGGAGGGCAAGGTTTTAAATAAAAATTGCATCGCAACACAATGCAACTCTTGAGGAGTATGTATCCTGTACAATACAATCCCTGTCCCTGAAATCTTCAAGGTGACCTCCCACTTGTGTTGAAAAAAAGTCTTTGGGAGGGACCACCCGGCTAGGAACTGGAGCTGTAAGTGTTGCCTTGTAGGTCTAGTAGAGTTCAGGAATGTCCCTGTTTAGATTGCTTTGTATTTTTTGTTTTAATTGTTCTCTCGGCTCTGAATGAAGAAATGAACAATAATAGAGCTGCGTGAGATTGAAATATATGAATCCATAATAATTTCCCTTGGCTTTCAGGAAAGCTAAAGAGTAAATATCAAACCGCTCAGAATTAGGGATCTCTAAGTCTTCTGTCTCTTCTGACCCTTTTTAATTCTAGCCTTACATTGTAGGTGCCACATTGCTACAAAGCAGCATTTAAAGTGATCTGAGAGCTATTGTGATGGTTTGGGGTCATCAGATAGAGAGAGCTACTTTTAGGCCACAATTGTTCATTCTCCCTTTCTTTCTCCTAATTTGCTTTCATTTTTGCACATATCTTTGTGTCTTTTGTACAGTAGGTTTTCTCAAGTTTTATAGCTAGGTATCTTCTGATTTGCTTTCGTTATTTCAAACGTAAATAACGAAGAACAGGACACTGAACGAAAAGAAACCAATTCTGCTGTGAAAGTAACCCAGGAAAACTTGTTTTGCTGGTTCACATTATAGTAGAAACTAGTATTTGAAATTGATTAATGATGAACCATCTCTATGGTGCTTTATGGTAATTTTTGTGCGGATAAGTTAAAAACAAAGGTGAACAACTGAAGTCTCAGTGTCTCCTGCACTCAGGTTAATGACAGACTTCCTCTGCTAGGTTATGGTATTTTCAGAGCAAATAGACAAAGGGCAAATGTGCCTATGAAATCCAAGCTCTCTTCTGAAAATGTGTTAGCGTTGGCATCTCCTCCATTTAAATACTGTGCATTCTGCTGTATTTTCTGCACTTAAAGGAAGTCAGATTCTCTTCCCCGCTGCCTTCAATGCAGTCAGCATCTCTCTAATTTTTTCCAATAATATAGCACTACTTCAGTACTCATTTTAAAGATAGATGGATTTTTTTTCTCATAAAGAAGAACATTGTGGGGTAAAAAAACCCGCTGGATGTGATTTCAAAAAATGTCAAAATATGTCAAACGAGGAAACCACTCAAGGGTTTCATTAACTGAAGCTTTGGTGATAAGTGTCATCTTGTCAAAGACCCACCCATCTCTCCCAATACATTACCAAATGTACTAATTTCCTTGCTGAGCTTGATGTTTATTGTATAGCTGAAATTGAAAATGGTCGGTAATGGAGTGAGCTTCAATCCAAGACCAATTCTGAATCTAAATTACTTGCTTCATTCAATAGCATTGACAGAGGAGAGCTTTGTGCACCTTGTACCTAATCAACCCTTACTGTGACCCTAAATTCAGCAGTCTTCAGAGATTAATAATAAAATCCTCAGTTCAAACAAGTATTTGCCCTGAACAAGTTGCCCATTTCTTATGCTGAAAATGAAAGAATGTGACATTTTTTAAAGCTCTGCATGTTGTGGACCCTCACTAATTTTTGATCTTTGACATAAAGAGGCAGTTTCATGAATAGAAATCCCACGTAGACCTGAGGTATGTGTTCCTAAAGAAAACATCTTCTTTTGAAAGAATAGTTTTAATTTTATTCTCTTTTAAAATAGAAATTAAATTAGAACATCTGTTTACATGTGTGAAATAAATACCTGGGGGTATTTATGTCCAAAACCAAGTCTACTTCTGTAGAAGCACAAATAATTGAGAGTAATACCTTAAGAAAAGGGTAGGTAATTTCATTTTCTTTTTCAGATTATAAACCCATTCCCAGCTAGCGATTTATCCAGTTTCGAAAGTTTTCACTAGGTTACAAAAGTCTGAGAGCTGTTAATCTTGGGCTTTGCTTTATCTATCCCACAGATGGTACAGGCCCTTGTAGAGAGTACTTGGTTGCTAATTTGGAATCTGAATCTAAATATTTTGAGATGAAGGGGCAAAGTTGTCTCTACTGAAATCAACAGGAAAAAGCCCTAACCTGAAGAGGAAAACGATGAGCCAGACTGATGGGGCAGAATGAAATTTCCTTTTGTGTAGTAATGTCCAGTTTTGGTGCAGGAGACCATGAGGTGGGAAAGATGGGAAAGGCAACTTGGGAAGCAGAGTTTTGTGGCTGCTTTAGGTGAAATCCAAGTGTAGAGGATCGGGATAGCCGGGTGATCTTGCAGCACGGTTAGGGACTCGGGGTTTCCTTCAGTAGAGGGCAATAGTAAGGTACGTGACAGTCACGAGTTTTTGTCTACTAATTCGGTGGAAAATAGAGTAAGTGAAATTTGAGAGATTAACTGCTCCTTATATAACTGTTTGCTTGCATCAGCTGGTGGATTTGTCAGTGAAGGATAGTGTTCGGCTTACATTTTGCAGAGTCCTTCATTTTTTCCCAGCATGTGTTTTCCACCTTGCGTTCTGTTTGTGGCACTTGGCCACAGAGTCCTTCCTGCAGCCAGCGGGGCCCTGCCCATCTCCCTTGGAGTGGTTGCTTGGAGTGGAGCAGCTGAGTTACGGCACATAGTCCCAATTGCTTTGGAGATCAGAAAGAGCTGGTTTCAATGAGACCACACATCGTGAACCTAGTGAATAATATTAAATGGATTTTTGCTGTAAAACCAAAGGAATAAGAATATGTTGTAGTTGAAGCTAGTTAGCACGGTGGGGATGTGTTAACACTCTTTCACGGTGGACCCTGTAAGTGTGTGGGATAAGCAACAGTAATTGTGTGTGGAAGTTCCTCTGTGTCCTGGATCATCCTTTTTGTTATGAGTCTTATTAAGACCTTGGAAAAAGTCACAGGCTTTTGCTCCCTGACCTTCCCATCAGGATGTATTGAGGGGAAGATTTGGTTATGCTGAAGACACCACTGACGTGTTACCAATTCACGTTACTGATAGGTCCCCTCCCACCCTTTTAACTTTCTGTTCATGGTTTTGGACCCTATTTCATTTGTTTATATCGATATAAACTACTTTTCAACTTGTCTGTCATAGTTATACCAGTGCTAGGTCTAGTATAAATGCAGGGAAGCTCAGTAACACTAAATTTTGTGGTTCTGTCAAATGATGCAGCACAGAGAGACACAGCTTCTGCAGCGAGTGGCTCATATCCCTGCAGAATTCTACTGCATCAGAGTCGCTACCTGGCGACGCTTATGACAGCGTCTTTCTTGCACTTTGCAGAGCTTTAAATAAGAAGAAGATGATGGAAAAATAGGCAAAATTCACTACGTGCTGAGAATCTCACTGTGGGGAAATGTTTAGGATCATCTTGCCTGTTCATTTCAATAAAAAGAAGAGATTGTTTTCCTGCACGTAGCAGTGAGCGTAGAAAGAAAAGTGTCTGCTCGTCATTCATTCATCTCGTCTGTAAAAGGCGAACGTGTTTCCTGGGCAGAATGAAGCAATTCTTTAATGGTTGTTTAATAAACACGTTGGTGAGAGTAAATGGGAGCTATAAAATTCTGTAGAGTTGTGTTTGTTAATAATCGGGTACGGCAGTCTTGTCTCTTTTACTGCCCTTCGCTGCATCTCGGAACTTTAGTCTCAACGTTACGCCTATAGTCTGGTGGAATAATGTGTGATAAAAGTAAACAAATCAGTTGCACTGAAAATCTTAAAGGCCACGGTCTCATATTCTTTGTTATGTACTGCTCCTGTACCAGAGCACTCATAATCCAGAGTAATTTCTGAGAAAGCATCAACGTTTGCATCATTTGTCTTCAGAATTATTTGCATCACCGATGTGGTTATTGGTGTAGGGCACTAGACGACACTTACCCTGGATGCTTATTGGCTGAAGAAAGGGGTTGTGTAATTATTCGTATGTCCTAAAAACAGATTCTAGCAGAAAACCATGCTTTTTCTATGCTTCAAGGGCTATATGTTGAATATTTAGGGAATTGCTGCCACATTGCTTTTTGATGAAGCTGCAGAGCACTTTATCTCATCATGCATTGGAATCCCTTGACCTCTCAGCTTTTTTTCTCCAGGATTCTTGTTGCCTCTTTAATTCCCTGCATTCCTATTGCTCTCTTGAGTGACAGTTATTTAGGTAATCCATACCTTCCTCAAATAGTTTCGGTACGGCTGTTGTTTGTGAGACTGGACCTAGAAGCTGGTGTAGATCAATGACACAGCCGAACTCATCTTGTAATAAACCTCCCACGTATTTTATCCATATTCTAATCAGATATTACTTTTTTCATTAGCATCTTAGTAAATACTTTGCTGGCCGCAACTCAGGTATCGTGTGATTATTACTTTGTTAATAGCAAATGGCTACATCTGACAGACCCTTCAAGTGCTTTGTTGGCCTGTGGTTAGTGGAAGGGCCGTTGGGTGTAGGCTTTTGTCTCTTCTCTAACACAGATATTATTTGAGGCTTAATTCAGCATCTTCAGAGTGCTTTGAGAATGTGCAATTTCATTTGATCCGTGTACGCTTGTGTACGTGTGCTTGGACACAGATGTCCCGCAGTGCTGAAAGTTGTTGGGTTTTTTGTTTCAGCTGCACGATAGGCTCATAGCTCTAAGGTCGGTTCCTGTAGGAAACATAAATTGATGTATGAACATAAATGTATATCCTGTTTTCCTGCATTACTTGACTGAACCTGAGGTTCCTTGGTGCTTATTCCTCATCTTTTCATCTTTCACTCATGGGAGACTATCTTTGAAGCTGTTCCTAGAAGATAGAAACTTGTCCCTCTATTTAAATTTCTTTTGGAGAAAGTCCTTGGTGTTTCATTGAGCTTGGAATGCCAGTACCTTTGAGCTGAGGGCCACGTATCATTTCCAATGTTACTGCATCCATTTTGCCTTCTGGATTTTCCCGGCTATTTGATTTCAATCACTAATGAAGTTTGTAGGAAAAGATGTTCCTCCTCGTAGCCCACTTGGACATCTTATTGAAAAGAGTAGCTGTGATGACTTGCTGGACATACCCATGTGAAGTCTGAGCCATGCAGGATGCCTTTTAAGCATTGCTCTCACAGATGAAGGGCTTCAGCACCAGGTGTTGACAGGTCTTGCCACAATGGTCTACAGTAAAGGAAAAATAGTTACAAGATCTTTTGGGAGCAGTCTTTAGAACTGATAATTTTTATATCAATTTCACTGATGACAGTAGGTTTCCAAGCATGATATGTTAGCAGATGGCCTGATGAAGCCCAAGTGGAAGATTTTGAATCATCTTCTCTTTCAGACACCACTGTGGGTACTAGACAGAACTTCCGCTCTTTCTGCTCTGAGACTCATCTGGCCCTAGAATTTCTTAGATGTATTCCTTGTCTTTGGACCAGTTTGCAAAAAAATATGCCTTAATTTCATTGATTTCCCACCGCGGTGTACTTATGGATCCTGTCATGACGGCATGTTGTCAAGGTACCGATGCTTATTGAGCCTTGGCTGAGATGTGGCCAAGGAACTGGCAGATCCTGCTCTACTTGCGAGTGCAGTTAATGAGGAGCCTTCTTGCTGATTTAGAGCTGCTTTTTCAAGAGCTGGCTTGATTTCATACATGAATCTTACCTACTTGCATTTCACGGCTTCCAACTAGTGCCTGCTTAGTTCTGGTCAGATAAATCCTACTCGATGGTAGGAACCAGGCGTTACACAACTGAGTGTACCGATTGCTTTTCTCTCTTGAAGATTTTTTTTGCCATTATTGTGGATTGTTTCTGGACGTTAAGACTAGATTTTTTTTTTCCTTCATATAGTTTTAATGTGTATTTGGAATTAATTTCCACCTTCTTCAGTCTCTCATAAAAAGGTGCTGGTTTTTTTCCACCCTGCTTCCTTGAGAGTTTTATTGAGCCTGAATGTGATCTTTGGTCCTGGCTGGAGAACTATTCTTTGATAGGTTCTCAGGCTCTTTTTAGGATTATCATTTTACTAGGAAGATGGGTCAGACCCTTAAGGATAATTCTCCTTACGCATCTCTTTTCCAAATAGAACCAGCCTTACCCAAGGCAGTCTCTGAATTCCGTGTAAGACACTTGTAACATGAATGTGCCTCGTAGGATTCAATTTCTATTAGTAGTATCTCTTTTCTTGTGCGCTGATCTAAAATTTCTGTTCAGCGCAACGTCGCGTACGGTAAGTGGTTTATTAAAATCTTCCATTGAAGTGTTCTATCTATCATTTTTACAGGCTATAAGAGGTGGCAATAATAGAACTAATTTTCATGCTGTCTAATCAGTTAGCAAACCATCACCATGGATTTTGCTATCCAATAATTGATCATCGCATCAATTATTCATCTGAGCTGAAGATACAGCTAGCTAATAGATGTCATAGTCAATTTTCCAGCATAAAGCTCATAACAGAAATGATTATCTGTGAACATACAATAGGAAACACAGGCACTGAGTTAGACTCCTCACACTCACTGCAAATTTAGAGAGACTGAAAAACTTGCCAGATTTACTTATGTTTCTTTCCCCCAAATGTTGTGAGATTGTAGAAAGTAAGAGAGATATCTTTGGGTTAATAAATCCTAGATTTTGGAATTATTTACCCTTACTTCTTAGCTACGTGGCTTGGGGAATTTGTCGTTTGGGCATTTTAGCTGAATATTTGTTGTGTAATTTGAAGATTTCACGTTGTGGGTAATGCTACTGTAATGGTGGGCAGGTGTGATGGGACTATAAAGGCTTCAAGGAATCCTGTAATATAGAAAAAAAAAAAAAAACAAACAAACTTTATGCCACACTGAAGTATTTTGGGAACCTTGTTTTAATGTATCTGTCACATCTCTTTGTTTTATTTTCAAAGTGAACTGGTTTAAATTCTTGTAACTTTTATATATCGTTCATTTTTTACCTGTTATATTTTATCCCAAAAAGTGAAGTAGAAAAGGGTGGATGGAGAACACGTATAACTTTTTACGGTCCTCAAAGAGATGGTCTCTGTGCTCCCTGTTGGCTGCAACAAGCAGTTAGTCATCCTGAGAAGTTCATGGCTATTGATGAGTGGCTAGCAGCTTACCAGTTTGAGTAACCGGTTCACTTCCAACCTTAAATCTCCCCGCCAATGTCTTAGTGTTCAGGCTTGGTATCAACAAAACGATGAAGCTCTTGGGAGGGGTGGGAAGAGGCATAGAGGAAGCGGAAAGAAGCTGTCAAGGACAGAGCAGAACTTCAGCTACTCTTAAAAACTAGAGGGAGATGCTGGGAGGGTTTATAGGCAGGCAAATAAAAGAGTGGGAGAATAGGGCAGGTGATTTGCCAAAATCATACTTGAGGTCAGTAACGGAGCCGGGATAAAATTGAGTGTCCCAATTATTATTCCATAATCAGTATTTTACTTGACTGACCAGGTGGATATAAAAAACGTAATCAGGTATGGACCTTGGTTTATCAACCCTCCCTATGACCATTATCAAGAACTCTGTATAGGTAACACAGTCGATGGTAAAGTACGGTTAGCTAAAGGTGAAAGTGCTTTCTAAGGCGAGGACTGCTTAATTCAGTTAAATTATGTCCATTTTCCCCGCTTCTCATTTTCAGATGAATTAAAACAAATTTTATTAGATTCTAGGAGATGGTTTTGCATCTTACCTAAAGTAAATGGAGACAAAGTTGCATGTCGCTCTGCTGCTAGAGGCAATATTATTCACTGTTCCAGGCAGAAAGACACAAAGATGGATTTAAACCTGTGCCTTGGAGTTTTCTTGCTTTTTTCTCTGTGGGACCCCTAGTATTGATTGAACACCTTTATTTCTGAGGCTTAAAATGAAAATTTCCTGAATAAATAGAAGCAGCGGTAACTACATTTTGCAGCATTTATGGATATTTACAGCTCTTTGCTTAATAGTAGTGTTTACAGGTACTGTCAGACACTTTACTTATTAAAAAGCCGGAATATTTTAACAAAAGATCACGAAATAAAAAGTAACTTGGAATATGTTCTTGTAAGAGCGTATGTATGCAGCCTTGTGACAATGCTTCAGTGGGGAATCATTCAGAGTAATGAATGTAAGAGTCTGACTTGTAAAGTTCTATTAAAGTTGTTGCTAATCTATCACTGAAAATAACTTCGACAATATTTAGGGGGTGTTTAAATTTTTTTCTTTTTTATATTCTGTCTGCCCTTGGTATGTTGAAGTGTTAAATCCTCAGCAGATATGAACTGTCATTGTTCTATTAACATGAAAATGATAACGACGACTTACTGAGGATCAACATTTAGATGTCATTTCAGCATTTTTAGGTGGTTAGATTTTACATATTTAGATACAGTCACGCAGCAACTACAAAACTAGAAATCCATCAGGAAAAGCCCAAAGACTTGCAGGTAGATATGGGAATGTTGGAATTCGTGAACTGAACTTTGCTCTAGCAAAGAGTTGGAAGAGAATGAAAAAGTGAATGCACTGGAGTCTCTGAAATGGGATCCCTCACCTTGAATCACAAGAGTAAACAAGATATATGGAAAGTGAAGGACTAAGGGACTTGGGGCTTTTTAGCCTAAAGATGGAGGGCGAGGGTGGATCTTAACAATGCTTATAAATACTTAAAGGGTGGGTGTCAGGAGGGTGAGGCCAGGCTCTTCTGAGGTGCCCAGTGACAGGACAAGAGGTAACAGGCACAAACTTGAACTTAACATGTTCCATCTAAACATGAGGAGGAACTTTTTTTCTTTGAGGGTGACAGAGCCCTGGAACAGGCTGCCCAAAGATGTGGTGGATTCTCCATCTCTAGAGCCATTCGGAACCCGCCTGGACACTGTCCTGTGAAACCTGCTCTAGGTGAACCTGCTCTAGGAGGGGAGTTGGACCAGCTTATCTGCAGAGGTCCCATCCAACCCACACCATTCTGTGATTTTGTGAATAGAAAGTGCATCCCGGAATAAACAGCTGGGGAAAACTGGAGTCCCAGAAAGCAAAAACTTGGTTGGTTTATCTTACCTTTTGGCAGTAAAACTTGCCTGGTGTCCTCTGTGTTCTCCCTATAACAAGGCTACAAAAATAATCTCATTATGGCAGCACTGGGCATGGGATCAATATTAAGACATGACAAAAAAATGAAGTAATATCCTGAAATGAAAATAATTTCTCTTACTCTTCACCACACTGTGCAGAAGCCATGTTAAAGCTTTGCACCAGTCCGTGTTAAATCCTACAAAAGCTGCTGGATTCCCTTTGATGCCACTGATTGTCATACCAGCTGCTTCTACAGACCCAGGTTACCTATCAGAAGGGTAGGGAGATATGAGCATGCTAAAAAACAAAACAAAGGCTCATGTTAGAGAAAGCTGTCAAACACCTAGAATAAAAGTGACATCAGGGGACACACGTGTGGCATTGCAGTACCCTGGGCTTTGATGCAAATTGTCTTCCTCTTCTACTGGTGCTGTGGGATCCACAGCATTTCTGAATCAGTCCAAAATGTTTTCTGGTTCTTCCAAAGGGACAATATCTGGGAACATTACAGAGACTTTATCTCACTTTTTCTTCTCTTGAGTTTTACTGCAGTTTTGTCAAATGAGGTGACGCTTCATAGTCACGTGTTGTGTTGTAAAATCTGTGGGTGAAAAGTATCGATTGTCTTTAGATATTCATTACTAAATGTCAGAGAAAAAGTGCTGCAAACCAAACAGCATGAGAGAGGTGAATCAGCCGCTTCATATGCAGGGGGCATCCAGGAGCTCTATTGACAGGAATTAATCTTTACTCCAGCAGACATTACTAGAGGGAACCTAAAATATTGTACTTATGAGACAAAATTGGCTTCTGGTGTTTCATGGCCTTATTTAGTTCTCACTGAGAAGCTTTTTGAAAATTTAATGCTCTTGTCTTATTAGGACCTCTCCTTCAGTCAGAAGTGAGATCCAAAATTCCTGCAACTAGGCATGTTGATGGGCAATAAGGTCCATTCCCTGAATTTGGTTTTAGATATACTCCTGTAGAGAGTATATCTGCTGAGAATGTGTGAGAATTGGCTGATCAGAGATATATATTTATATATATTATATTCTTCCAACCTGTCTGTCCTCTGCTGGCTCAACAGAAATATCAGATTTTTCCTTAATTCATCTGATAGAGTTGACCAGAAAAAGTTCTTACTTTGGGAGAAATGTAACATGTTAAGATAAATTCTGTCAGCCTATGTTTGATGAGTCCCCAGAAGCTAAACACTAATTCATTGTACAAGCTTATAACTGATTTTTACCTAAATCCATTTTCTGGCTCTGGTTTCCAGACTTCATCACATGAAACGAAGCAAATTTTTGTGGGACAAATACTGGAAAATCTTACCCAAAGAAGGTCAGAATTTTGAAGGTCAGACAGTTTTCTTACATTTTGCAAGCAATAATAATTAGATCCCAGTGACGTTGGTTGGGCTATATATAAAGAAGTGTAAACTACTATTTCTCTTCTGTTTCAAGATCAAGTCATATTCCACAGGGCAAATGTGACCTCTATGGTGTGATCTGGACTCCTTATAAAATTTTCCCCAAGTTTTGAATTCTGCTCTCACAAAACACAGCTCCTCAATTTGGCACAGCAGTGCCCTGCTTGCTGACTAAATAGCATACCATCGTCAGCTTCCTTAGATGACAAACTATCATGGAATACTTGCACACCGTATCATAAGTATGACTGCTTAGAAACTATTCAAAGAAGGAATGAAAGTTACTTATCTGTAACTACTTTTAATTTTTATTTTTTTTTCCAAAATAGATTCTACATGTTCACACTCCCTATCAATCTTCCCTTCTTCAAATTCTTAATTTCATTCTTGTCCTTAGGTAGGCAGCGTGATTTAAGTTGATGAGTTTCACATCCTCTATATGTTCTTGCATTCAAAAAACACCCAGGGGTGAACTCTGAGGCACTGCAGCACATGGTGCTATGGGAAGAAGCCTATGAGAAACAACTGGCCCCTATCTGATAATTGCTGTTGTGAGGAGTGATTAATCTTAATTTTATTCTGCAAAAACAGGGCTTGTTAAGTTCTAAAATATGGTTTCTATAAACCTATTCTATTCTGTATCCTTTACTTTGATTTAACAGATGTTGCTCTGATGAGGTTCTAGACGGTTAGGGATTCTAAGGTCCTGTAAAACTCTGTGGAATTGTGTGTTCAAGAAGTTGATGATTATGTTTTGAACAATTTTATGTTGGAGATTGACAGGTAGTTGCTTGGGTTTTAGAAGTAACATTTCATAGCGTTGCAGAGTTGCACATCAACAAAAGGACTGTCTAAAAAACATATTAAAATACACAATGCATTTATCATGAACATGATAACCTTACTGTTCCTGGAGCTACTGATTAATTCTCGTATCAGGGCAATATTGATATACAGCTGCCTGTTAATTTTGCTCACCTATTGTTATACCATACATCAACCTCTGTGCTGAAAACGGCAAAAAATAATGGGGAGGTGGGGGAGATGAGGAATACAGGTTAAGAACTCACAAAGCCTGTATTTGCAATGGAGCGAGTTGAAAGGTGTGGGACCTGTGTCGTTCTCATATCCTATTTTAGACAGTGGCACCTCCAGTCTATCAGAATGTCACATTACCACATAAAGGTGCAATAGTGAAAACAGGAAATCTGAGTTATGGTGTGAGTCTGTAAAATGAAAAGTGCCTTTCAGGCTCACCGTGGTGCTACTCCAGTCTTACAACCACTGTGCACTTGTCCACTGTCTTAAAACATCTTTAACTGCCACATGTTTCATGGTTCAGAAGGGCTGATAAGTATCATGGACGGAAGTTCATAGAATCACAGAATCATGGAATCATTATGGTTGGAAAGGACCACCAGGATTATCAAGTCCAACCTTCATCCTAACATCTCTCTAGCCACTAGACCATAGCCTCAAGTGCTACATTTACTAATTTTTTAAACACCTCCAGGGATGGTGACACCACCTCCTCCCTGGGCAGTCTGTTCCAGTGCCCAACCACTCTCTTAGTAAAGAATTTCTTCCTAATATCTAATCTAAACCTCCCCTGACACAACTTGAGGCCATTAACTCTTGTTCTATCATTAGTAATTTGGGAGAACAGGCCAACACCAGCCTCACTACAACCTCCTTCTAAGTAGTTGTAGAGATCAATAAGGTCTCCTCTCAGTATCCTTAAGACTAAAGAGCCCCAGTTCCCTCAGTTGCTCTTCATCAGACATGCTTTCCAGACCCCTCACCAGCTTCGTTGCCCTTCTCTGGACCTGCTCCAGCACCTCAATGTCCTTCTTGTACTATGGTGCCCAGAACTGGACACGGTACAAGGGCACGATCACCTTCCTACTCCTGCTGGTCACGCCGTTTCTGATACAGGCCAGGATGCCATTGGCCCTCTTGGCCACCTGGGCACACTGTTGGCTCATGTTCAGCCGGCTGTTGACCAACATCCCCAGGTCCTTTTCTGCTGGGCAGCTTTCCAGCCACTCCTCCCCAAGCCTGTAGTGTTGCTGGGGGTTGTTGTGAATGAAGTGCACGATCCGGTACTTGGCTTTGTTAAACCTTCTCAGCCTTCATGCTTTTTCCAGCCCTGCCTCTTCTGTTAAGAGATGGACTGTGTCTATGCTAGCTTTCCCAGCTAATGCATTATGGTCTTTACAGATTTAGTGAAGAAAAAGCTGGGTTTTGTGATTTCATACTGAAGAAGGATTTCTGTGCAACGGATCACTAGTGTTCTGAACATCCAATGCTCTGTGAACTATGGAGATGCTTAAATCATGGCTACATGCTAGCCACTTGCAGCCATTAGGGATTCAGAGTGAATGTCTGCCACTGAAAGTGGTTAAGTATTTAAAAAGAGCGGTTAAATTTTTATAATCATAATATTAATTTAGGAAAAAACCTGACTTCTTGGCCACCATTATACTGAGACTATTCATGCCTAGAGCTCTTGCAGCCCAAGGGTATTCCAATGACCAGACTATGGATTAGGTTGGTGTGGACTCAGACTTGGCTCCTTCGGTTCAATTGAGATTGCTGCAAAACAAGGCAATGTATGTCAAGGCCAAAGATGTGAAATGGAGTTCCGCACCATAACTTGTGCCTCCAGTGCTGTTAATCTATTTTAACTGATAACTTTTTTGTATAAATGCCGTTACTGTCCCTCTTTGGATGATAAAATCACTCTTTTGGGGGGGATTGGAAGCGTGTAATTTTGTTCATCTTGCCTTTAGAGAATATCTGGAGTCAAGTTTTACTGCCTTAGAAAAAGCCTTGGTTACATCAATGAAGACAATGGATTTTCAGGTTCAGTCCATGCACTGTTTTTCTGTTTTGACTTCCAGCCTATATACCAAGCATACCTTCAGAGCTGAACATTTAGCAACTTGTAGAAATTTCGTGAGATATTTATGAGAAGGTGACTGTAGAGATTTTGAAGTCTAAATTCATCTGATGAGGTTTCTTACTGAAATATTTCTAAAATGTTTGACTAAATTATAAAACTAGCTTTTGTTTCTTCCACTTAAACATTACAGTCTGGGGTGGGTAGTTGCTTTTGGGTCATTAATTGTTATGAATCATGAAGCTAATTGAAAATTGGTGTTAGGGGAGTTATGCACAAGGCAATGGAAAACACTAGTCAGGCAGACAGGGATTGTACATTGAGCTGTGCAAATTGGTCACAAAACAGCATTATACCCTGGTAGAATATTATTACAGTCTTGAAACATGACCCAGGTTTGCTTTTAATCAATAACCAGACAAATTCAACGAATCTTTTAAATGAAAGCAAACGAGTCATTTGCAGAAGTGATAGTCAACTCTCCGAAGTTTTGTAAAGGAAAAAACAGGAAGCAAAACAACTGAAGTATGAAGTTCAAGGAGTCTAAACCGTGGCAGGTCAATAGAAGCAAATGTCTGCATAAACCCCCGCAATGTGAAATGGCTTTGTTTTTAACAGCTCCATTCCTAACAGATGTTTGAGATGAGCTGACCTTTTGCCAGGAATGTCATTATCACCTATTGCATTATCCAGCTAATACCAGGCATTCATTGTCAATTTCTTTTGCATACTTTTCAAACTATATTTTAGATGCTGCAGTACCTGATTTCTTTTGTCTGTTTCCATTTTTCCAGTATGAGTGTGTACATGGAAATACCATCAACAAGTAATTGGGGGGTTTAGGCTAGAGATTTCTCACAGGTTTTTTTGGATGACATCAAATTCAATATTCTGTGGTAGTCTAAAATATCCCAGGTTAAACATTTCAAAAAACAAAGCTTAACTGTCGGAATTTTTTTTTTTTTTTGTCATTTTTCTCTAGCACAGGAAATAGGAATGGCGTGAGTCTTATTTTGACAATTTCCAGCTCATCAAGTATAGAAAACCTATAAGAGATGAGAAAGTGAAACTGATGCCATTTACTAATATTCTTAGCTGTTGTTTTAAAACTGAGGCCTAAATTTCCTCATAATGTAGGGTTTTTATAAAGATTTCTTAGAGAACTTAAGCTTATGGTAGGAACTGATTAAGAGAAGCACCTGAATGATTGAGTGTTTTTGACTGTTTTGAAAATGTTTTGTTTATATTAAAGTAGCCTAAGTCTGGCAAAACCATCTCCCCTCTCCCCCTAGAGTGAAACAAAACAAAACCAGAAAAAAACCCCTTCCTTTTAGATTTCAGGGAAGTATTTCATAAACTCTAGGACAATACATGGTATGCTTTTTAAAAATTGAGTTACTGTTTACACAATGTCAGATAAAGTTGTTCTATAGATGGTAGAAATAAAGTCCAAATTCTTTCTTCTCTCCTGTGGCATTGGCATCTATTTAATTTTGAAGAAAATAAGCAAGTGGGTATAACAAAGTTACTCTATGTGCTCTAGAAATTTCTGGAGATGTTCAAAACCCAAGTGGACACAGGCTTGAACACCCTGCTGTAGCTTATTATGCTTGAGCAGGGAGGTTGCCTGGATGATCTCAAGGGGTCCCTTCTGACATAAATGATTCTGTTATTCTTAATTTGCTTGATGATAGGTTGTTAGGTTTTCTTTTGTTTTTTGTTTGTTTTTTTTTTATACTCCTTTCATGTGTCAGCACAAATTAGAAAACTGCCTCAAATGATGAACAGGAAACATTAACAACATGTTAAGAGAAACAAAAGCTAACAAGTTTTCTAACTAACGTGTTATGTTGGAAACAGAGGAGCATAAAAGATGAATCAGCTTCCTCATCCTGATGTTAATGTACAACCCACTGAGGGAGGGAATGGAGAATTTAAAGTATTATACCAGTAAATTCTACTGGCTCTTATATCACAAATCTTCTGGTACATACCAGTAATTCTTTCAAAGGCATGCAATATATACTGAAAACATTAGTCATCATAACGGAGCACATTAATACTTATACTAAGTAACTTATCCCTAACACAAAGAGAATGTACAAGACCAGTTTTGATTATTTTGTTACAGATCTTCAGAACTGAGTTTGAATTTTTACTTCTGCATTAAAACCCCAAATTACTAAGCTGGCTGAAACCATTTCAGTGAGACAGAGACTTCTTGTACTTTTCTTATTCCAGCTGGAAACGGTATAAGCAAAAGATGCTGGATTCTCTTCATGAAGATCTGGATCTTCAATTCCTGTGGCCAGTTAGTCCAGCCAAGATGTGATTGCTTTAGAGCAAGATGTCTGCCACTCTTGATCTTCCATACCTGGGCAGCTTCTGAGTTATGCAGCTTGCGTAGCCTATACGCTTTCATTCTTAGTTCAGTGCAGATCTGAAATTGTAAGCGTTTTGTATAAAGGGTTAGTATATACATGGATCCCAAGTTCCTTGAGATGTATTTGAGGGTAGTTCTACAGCTGAATATGAAGGGAAACTGTAGAAAGTAATTGGAGCCCACTGTAAGGAAGGAACAAAAAGCTTGAATAGCTGGGAGGACATACAAGGGAAGAAAACTGAGAAAGAAATTACTCCAAATCTTTCATCTGTGAAACTAAACTTTTATTCCACCTTTTTTACTAGGCACTTAAATTCGTGTTAATGATTAAGAGCTGCAGTTTCAAGCTGGAAGCCGTTGGTAAGGTAGAAGTAGACCTTGCATGTTCCCAAGCCCCGTGTGTTTCAGTACACAGGACAGGGCCTCGAGCCGACCCCGCGGACCTGCACTCGGACACTGCTGTAGCTGGTTCAGGCTCTCCTGCATATAAGGATAACCGTGTTTATCATGTGACACTACTGAGGGGGACAAAGTTTTGGTCATTGTTTCCCTGACTAAAGGAGGAAAATTTCATAAGTCTTAGTAAATTATTTCAGCTTCTTCTCAGGGCTACCATGTCTTTCCGTACTTGCCTGTTTAGGATATGCTAACTGTCTGGTGGAAGTAAGGTGGCTAGGACTAACTAGACGAGTATGAAAAGACTGTAGGTATAAATTACCCCAGAGTCTGGGTAAAGTGCACAAGAACACATAGCCTAGCTCTAAACGATTGAATATTGCACTCCATTGTCTTAATCTAGCTAAAGAAAGAAGAGAATTTTCAGTGGAAGGGTCCATTGCATGGAAGGGCCTTGTATAAAGGTGACCTGTCGAAACTTAACTCAGAATAAACTTAATTCAGAAAACATCTTTTCATTCTGAAAATTAATGTTATATCAAGTGAAGATAGGAATAGTGTAGGTTCTATTGTAATAGATCCTAGAATGCTTTCAGTCCAGAAATGCAAGTATCCAAAATATTTCCTCATTCTTCTGGCTGTAAGAATAATTCATCCTCTTGAAGTGAAATCTCCTCTGCCAGAATTATAGTGCTCTCTACTTCTTCAGTGTTTTATCATGAGGAAACAGCTTTTATTTCTCTGCCATAGAACTGGAATCTGATGTCATTGACTTCAGTTGGATATTCATCACACAACTCATTGTACAGCGATAGAATTCATCTTACAACAAGCTAACTGCACCAAGCAGGTCTTCAGATCAGATGACCTCCTGAGTCCCGTCCAGCTGAATTTATTCTATGACTCTATTTGCACCATCTGTTTCTCCAGCTGCCCTCTGGAAGGTGCCAACCTTCAACCTCCTTTCATGGCCTTTCTAAGAACCAGAAGGATAATGTGTGTAGTCACACTGTTATCCAAACAAATAATTAAAAACACTTTGTGCCGCTTCTTATATCCTGATGTATCTAATGGGTGTCCATGCCTCCTTTGTATTAGCAATCTGCCTTCAATATTAGGTTTCTTTGAGCAGGAATGGAGTTTTCCTTTCTGTTTCTTAACTCATTGCTGATGTTTACAGCTGCATAACAGCCCTTTTCAGATGGACTGAGTGAAAGAAAGCGTGGCTTCCATATAAAGGAGATGTGATAAGAAAAAAATGGTAGTTGGGGGAAAACCAGAGAGATGTGGGTTTCACATCAAAGAGAAAATTATGATCCAACTCAACATTTGAAAATGTTTCATGGCATGGAAGTGGTTCTTCAGTGTGCTGATGATGGAAAGGAAGAGGAGGTGGAAGGGAGGAAGGTAAGAATGATGTGGAGTATGAACTTTAGAGAGTGATTCAGGAATGCTGTCTGCTCTGTGGTAGATTTTTGGCTGTAAATGACAGCCAAAAGGAAAGCAAAAAAAAAAAAAAAAATTAAAAGAAGAAAAAAAAACTACCAAAGGCCAAAAAGGGAAATTGCAAGGGAGTTATTTTGGTTGGTTTCTTCTGGTAACAGTGCTAAAATCAGTAGGAGTTTTCTATTAATTTCTGTGCAAGAAGGACTATGTCCTAAAGGACTCCTACAAGTACGTTTTAAAACATTTGCCTTGAATGATAAAAACAAGATATAAAACTCTACAAATAGTAACTGTCAACTCAGAAGAAGGAATATATCCTAGTGAGACATCTTATAACATGTGTGTAGCTGCCTATTTCTGGCAATTTTGTCATCGTACCCAGACAAATGGTAGTAATAGCCAAATGTAAGAATAATGACTAATACAAAATCTAAAGTGAACATCCTCTGGTTTTCCATATGGCTAAGAACAGGATTAGATTCCTTCCAGAAATCTCCAGACTATATTAAATTTTCCTTGAGCCATAGCAATTACAAGGTGTTGAGTTGTACTGTTACAATAAAAAGTGCTGAAAGTAGTAAATCACATATCTTCCTTCTTTTTTTTTGTAGTACCCTAATCCAGACAATCTAATCAGATTAAATGAATGAGTAATGCGAAGCTTTGATAAAAAAATGTATCTAAAATAAATAATACGCAATTTTAAAAAATTGTTTTTCTATAGGAGTGATACAGTAGCAAAACACAACTTTGGTGATTGACATCTTCATAAAATTTAAGCCAACTCCGCAAGAGGTGTGTGTGAAAGATCCTTAATTTTAAAAAGTTACTTTTTTTTTCAAAACCTTATTTCTCTTAGAAAGCACGTGTGATCTGTGAAGTCCCATGAAAGTGGCTGGAGACTGGGAGGATAGTAGAAGGAATAACCCCGCTACTTGCTCTATGTATGTACATTTCATTACGAACTGCCAGAAGGAACTTATGCAGTTACGTCCAGTTCCTTATCTTTGAATAACGGAGGTCTTTAAAGTACTCATCTGTTGATCTGAAAACAATGTACAGCACTACGTAGTTTTACCAGTGTTGTAATTTCATTTCAGGAAGCCTTTTTAATGGCTGTGGAGTTATGCTAACAGTAGTTGCTTAATTTCTTTTTAACTTGGTTACATGTTAGTACTTTTGAAGGATGACGTGCTGCCAAGGATCTATAGTAAATCCTAAGGTTTGGCAGCAGAAAACATCAAATTGGCATTTATTTTTTGATGGCTCAGAGGTGTTTCATTGTAAGGGAACGTCAGGCAAAATAAAAGGAAAGGTCGAAGGGAGATTTTTAATAGCTAAAGAGTAAATATCTTAGTAAATCTTAATAGACTTACGGAATTCTCCAGTGCTTCTAAGGTTAAGCCATTCTAGGAAAGGCCTAAAGATATAGCATTTTCACTGCTTCCAGTAGCATTCCTCACAGCTGCCAGTCACACAGGTTACATGTTATTTGGATCATACGAAATTTTTTCAGCACTGTTTATTACAGACTCTTAGATATGGTATGTGGTAGTATGTGGCCTATCTTGGGGGAGAGAGAGAACTCTTTCTGCCACCCCTGATCTCCTGGCCATTTTTCCTAAACTATGACCTGCCTTACTGTCTTGGCCACAAGACTAATGTCCTGTCTTTCCTACTATTGCACTAGTAAAACACAAGATTAGCAGGAATAGATACAGAAAATATCTATTTAGATATATAGAAAATGTAGCAAAAAATGGTCATGTACCTCTGTCCCATCTGAAAATCAGTGAAAAGAACAAAGTGGTCAACCAGGAGGTAAAAGCTTTGTGTACTGGCCGTCCTCACTGAGAAACAATGTCCTCTGGGGCCAGTGTACCCAAGATCTTAGTTGTTATGACCTCAATTCGGGTACTTTATCCTGAAGAAACTTGGGCTTGCAGCTGCATGTTTTGTTATGACCTTGCTTGCTTCTGTCTTGCACTGAAGTGAAGTAGCCCCTTAAACTTCAATGAAATTGCTGTAACATGCAACACCTTTTGCTGTAGAAAGAAACTCATATTTTGATTCTCATCATGTTGGTCAATACTCTAATTCTAAATCAAAATTGAGTAATTGTTTTATTCAGGTTAATATGGTTACATATCTATTGTTCTACTTGTGAAATTCACTTTGTCATGCATAGAAGCTTAAATAACAAAAATTGCCTTCCTTCCTACCCAGCTCCAGTTGAGGAAGTACCATCCTTCTAGGCATTGTTGGGGTACTTCTCAGGTTGGCCTATAACATCATCTTAAAGTTATTATAGAATTAGGGCTATAAAGATTTCTAGGAAGAATGTAGCCTGTTCAGTACCCACTGTATCTCTTTATTCAGTTAACTCACACAGAGCAGTTTGAAATGTAAGTATTTTCATTTTTGTGTTCTACAGAAATTTTCTTAGATAAAGAATCAAAAGTAGTGGAAAGTCACTGATGTAAATGCCATGACAAAACTTGCCTGTATTAACTGCTTGCTCCTATTTGCTTGTATGAAAGCACTTTTATGAACCTGTAATTACAAATGGGATACTAAAATTGGTCTGGCTTAAAAGTCACAAAGGAGTAGTAGTGGTCACTCTTTGGTCTTTACAAAGAAGTAAAGGGAAGGACACGTTTAATGAGAAACAAAAAACAAATTAGCAGTTACAAAAGGGTGTGAAATAGATGGTTTGATGCAGACGGATAAGTATCTTTACCCAGTAAGATACTAAGGCTTATCAGTTTATTTGCAGCCTTTTCTAGATGAAGACCTAAATGTTTTGCAAAGTTTCAGAGACATTTTAATTCCAAATTTTCACTTGCATGATGAAAAGGGTGAAATGGAAACTTTCTATTTGGTTATTTTTTCAAGAGACCATTCAAGGAAAAAACAAAACCAAGCATCATTATATCATCCTTTAGCTGTCTTTGTTTTGTTTAAAATTTTATATGTTTAACATGCCTCTACTTTATTTTAATTATGAATAATCCCAGCACTGTTAGAATCTGTCTATTTAATAGAGAAGTATTATTTAATGTTGAGAGCACAGGATTATCTCTAAGTTTAGAGGTGATTTACTTTATAGCTTTATAGAGTATATTTTGCTTCCGTTTCCCTCTCTATAAAATACAAATAAAAGTACATCACTGGAAATCTCCAGTAAGGATTATTTTATGAAATTTCTTAGGGATTTAAGCAAGTAATTTAAAAGTGTTCCTGAAGATATGTTTTCCAATTTATTTAAGATTTGTAAAAGTACCCAGAGACAAGGATATGCAAGAGAATATAGAGACTGAAGCTCTCTTTGTAGTGGGAGGCCACAAGAGCTGAAATATCCTCCTTATTTTACTAATAAGTATTACAAAATAGAGGTGACCTATTGTCCCAGGTAGGTGGAAATTGTGAAAAGCAGCAGTAAAGCCAGAGACTTGAGTTCAGCTGGAAGACAAACAGCTTTGGTCCTAATGTTGTATGGTTCTGTTAGCGCTTCACCTGATTTCCTGGGTTTGCTGTTTTGGCATAGCATTCACGATATGGCTACACACCTGCACCTAACCCGATGCTGGGCTGCACTGCTTGAATTTGCTAGGCTGGACCTCTGTGAGTCATTGGAATGGTCTTTAGTTCACAGTTCAGAAATGACCTGCTTGCAAAACAGTTCATCTGGTCAAGCTGGGAAATGAGCTGCTCCCCATGTCTTTACTACTCCTGTTAGGTGAAGTAAGGTATGCTGGGATATGGTTGGGTTTTTTTTTTGCCATGGGTTACATAGCAACAAAGCAAATGGTTATACAGTAAGTTGTCCATTAGACAGTGAGAGAAACGGAAAAAACACCGCATTCTTCAAATGCTTGCTTGTATGAATGACTGAGTTGTGCTTGTCCAAAGGAATGTCTAAACAGGTTGTTGCGGTTATGATTTGTAAACTGATAGAATGCAGGATGAGTTATGAGGAGCAAACATTTTAATATGTGTAAGTAAACATCTAAAGTCTAGAACTCTTCAGACAGAAGGAAAGTGAATAAATATAGGTTATTAATGACATTAGTTCATGCATACCAACACCCTCTTTTTGTAATCATGCCTCTTCCTTTTAAATCTCTATTTATAGCCTTGTGGAAGCAGCTTAACTGGTGCATAAATGGTTATAAAGTTTACTGCTATCTAAGTTCAGTCTTAACACTCTGGGCAAGCCAATCAAGATTCAGACATAGGTGTTACTGTCTCTAATAAGCTAAATAAAACCTGCAGAACTAGGTAAATAGAATTAGAGAAAATGGGAAACTTTTTTCCCTCCCTCTTATTTCAATATCTATCTACCTCAGGAGTTCAGAAATTCTGCTATACTATGTTAATATTCTTCCAGCATGAAGTTTTGTCATTCTGATATATTGAAAACAACACTTCAGACTCCAATTTGTTCTTTGGTAAGAAGATTAATTTATATGCTGATTAATTTTCTGGGCTGGTTGTCTTCCTCTGCCTTTGTCATAGGTATCACTTGTTAGTAATCGATTTTCTTTAACCTCTGTACACCAATTCTGATGGTACATGAATTCGTTTGTTTGCTTTATGCCCTTCATTTGTAACACTAACTGATATCTATATTCTGTGATGGAACTTGATCCTGAAAGGTGCCTGAATGCTCCTAATTTTTGCTGTCTTATGAGTGCTGAGCACTCAGCAGAACAAGGGAATTAGGAAATAAATATTCCTGTTATATGTTATTAAACAAGGGCTTACCTTTTAAACAAAAGCCCATATAGTCATGCTGGTACCAGTCTATCTACTTTACTTAGAGCAGAAGTTAACTTAGTAGCCTAGTATTATGGAACTTTTCATGTGAAATTTTTCCATTTTGCAAGAAACATACTGTTTCTTATATGGCTGGAAGATGAAAATATCAAACCACTATGAGTACCATGGTTCCCCTCTCTCCTATTAGTTTCCTGCAGTGAATGATTTAAAATAGCTAATAACAGCTGTTAGATTTGATTCTGTTCCCAGTCTAGCAAGTGGAATGAAGGAAAGCCCTATGTGAAGTGACATTGTCCATCAAACTTAAAGAACCACAAACTTCTTGATGCTGCTGAGGCATGTGCTTGTTTGCTAAGTTGCATCACTCCACTATATGTAGGATTCTGTGAATAAAGATGGGTATCAGCTGATTATCCTTTCTGAGGGACAGAGGGAAAACAAAAATGAAGACTAGTGGGTTACATTACATTCCAGAAATTGATGTCTGTCTCAGTTTTCTTATTTCTGCATGCCAGGAAATTCTCAAAGTACTTTTCTGAAGATAAGTGAACATACTCATCGTAGCTTACTTATGGCTGTTAAGACTTTGTGTGAAATATTTCATGAGGAGGTATGTAAATATTTTGACTGGTTGTGCCTTTATTTTTGGAGTGCATTGCAGATGACACATGAATGTATCAGGATGAAGCTGTGGCAGCAGAGGCATGTAAGAGATTGTGAATGTTTTCAAAATTATTTTTTTATTAATGAAGCCAGCAGTAGTAAAAAACATCATTACACAAACAGATTAGAGTAACACATACCTAGCATAGGCATATTAAGGCTAACAGGACTGTGGTAGAGATATTTTTGAGACACAATTTATTACATGAAGAGAAATATAATCCGAAGAGGCATCTTGCACATTTATTTCTTCTTCTTGGCAGTGGATGTGTTGTTTTTTTAAATAATAATAATGAAGGCTGACAAACATGAGATACTTACCAAAGGAGAATGCTACATATGGGATTGCACGGTTTTTGTCTAAGTTTGTTTCAAAGACACAAAGAAAAATGTGATTTAATCAAATTAGTGTGTGTGTGTGTTTGTAAATGTAAAGTAGTATACAAAGAAATGTAAGTGGTAAAGTAGCAGGTAACTAATGTATGTAAGTACATTTAAAGATTTTAAATGTCCACAAGTCAAGTCTCATCCAATAGATCAGAGAAACTGTAAAGACACTAAAAGTCTTCTAACTGCTTTATAATTATAAATGTTAGCTTTGAAATCTTGAAACGTAAAGTTGAAGTTCAAGATATTGCAATACAATGCTTGCTCAAAGGTGCAGATCCAATAACTAGGGAAATTATTCCTGGAGAGGTGGTTAGATCCTTTCTTATAGTCATTTGTAGATTTAGACTTGGTGTGTTACTTTTTTTTTTTTCCCACAAGCTATGCAAATTTAATCAAGAGAAGCATCATGAAATCCTTAGATTTTGTTTAATATTTAGCTCTTTTAACATTGATATTAGAACCTTCAGTTATAGAAAATGTCTCAATTGTGTTTAGCTGATCTGCTCTTTAAAATTTTGCATCTTATTTTTAACTGTATCTACGATTCTCTTCATATCTTTAGTTTGCACCAATGGGGAGGATGGCAGAACAAAATTACAATGCTACCAAATCTCTTTATATACATACTCTTATGTGATACTATAACCATCTCGTTACTTTTTGGGCTCTCAAATAAATGGATTTAACTTTTAATTTTATGCAGCACATAATTTTCTAGACTTAAGACTATTTTTATAACTTCCTTCTGAACCCTTTCCAGTTTGTCAGAAACCTTTCTGAATCATGGAGAAATGAATCAGTAGAAGCCTCGCTAATGCCAGATGTTGCCATTAAATCATTTCCCTACTCCTACTTGATGTTTCTTAGATTTTGTGTCCAAGGTCCATGTTAGCCCACTTAGAGGGCTGCAGTAAGAACGTGTTTATTTCAGTTGGATTCTTTGTATTATTCTTGAAGTGTTTGTTAGTATTTTTCCCTTTTATCTTTTAGATTTACAATAGGAACAGGCCACTTAGATAAAACATTATGCTCAGTAACATAGGAGAGCACTTAAGCATATGCTTAGTTTTCTGTTGACACAAAAGAGATTTGTATGGACCCTTAAATTGCATGCTTACATGTTTTTCTGAATACATAACCACCGATGGGCTGGATTTTAAGGTCAACTGATTACTATTTTTACCATAACATTTGCATTGTGATGTAGCAATTAATTATTATTATAAGGAATATAAGTCAGTGAGATTTTTTTCCTCCCACCCTCCAAATATTCATGTGACTCTGAAAATACCCCTTTGAATTGTATGCATTGAAAAACTTCCTTACATGTTGAAAGCATCTGTTGCCTGGCAAAATTTTATGAAGAAGCAGTGAGCAGCATTTGTCTCTGTAGCAGACAGTATGTGACATTTCTACATTTAAAATTCTCTTCATGTGCTATCAGACAAATTCACACATCATATTATTCAGCATGACCTGAGTGAAAATTCTTTACATTACTTCCCAAATTCTGTTGTCATCTTTTTGTGGTGTTTGCATGTGTATCTGTAAAATAACGCATGTTCATAAATATGTTTTTCTCTATTTTGAGAAATAATATAGGAGTGCTTTAGTTTGCAGTGGTCTCATTTGTTCTTGAATAGTTAAGGCTGTTGAAAATTGTGGTTTTGGTCCAGCCCTTGCCCAAGGAAAGGAAAGGAAAGGCCTTTTTACTGCTGTAGTCTCTTCTCTGCCTAGAACTGCATTGGCTGTTAGTTAGTTAGTGTGTTAACTTCACTTTTTTACTGAATAAAGATGGAAAACTAGGTTCTAAGCAATAATTTGACACCATGGGAGAGGTTTGTGTGCAGCTTGTGCCAATGGGGAGGGTTAGGATTTGCTTATAAAAAAAAAAAAGTTAAAAAAAAAATCTTCAACATATATCCTGAAATCTAAGAAAGAAATGCTGAAGTATCTCACATCACAAATCCTCATTATGAATATATAGGTGTCTTTTGCAAAATGCCCAAGGTTGATGAGTGCATCACACCAGAGAATTAACAAAAGTCCACATTACATATACATAATTAGGATATTAGTGTTTTTTTCCTTCCTGTTGCATCCTTTTATTTACCTTTTTCCTTGTTTTGTGGGCTAATCTGTTCCTTTTATCAGTTACATCTGTACTGCACACAGCCAATGGACCTATTGAGTAGTTTTTCTTAATTCTTAATAACTAACCTTTAACAAACATTTTTTTTACATGTTCTCTCTAAATTCCTGAACTAAGAATGCTTTTTTTTCTTTGCTTTTATCTTTTTAAGAAGATACTATGTGATAAAGGCTCTGAGCTTCTTTTTCTTGTTCATTGCAATCTTTTCTATAGAGGATAGTTCATTATCTCCTTTGAGGAAATTTATTGTTTTTATCAGAAAATGTAAACTTGCTATACTAGAAGCATCTTTTTCTCTGTAAGTTTGCTCTTTACAGATCATCATTTTCTTTAACAACAATACCAAATGACATTCAGGAAT
The DNA here is from genome assembly GCA_033124195.1 of Coracias cyanogaster. Classification (NCBI taxonomy): domain Eukaryota; kingdom Metazoa; phylum Chordata; class Aves; order Coraciiformes; family Coraciidae; genus Coracias; species Coracias cyanogaster. The sequence goes on along the minus strand of JAVSBS010016305.1, from coordinate 25,470 downwards.
TAACTGCAAAGGAAGAAAAACAATAGCATCCTTTCTAAGTATAACTCAGTATGATTAATTCAGGAACTGCCTGAGTTGTAGTATCTGCTTGTAATTTCTCAAGTGTGTGTTTTGCTACTTCCTACTCAAAATTGGTTTAGCAATGCATAGATTTAGGTGGAGAAAATCTATTCTAAATGTTTCTGTCTGCTGATGTGTACAGACTTATATGGCTCTTTCATTGAGTAAGCGTTCTTGTTGACTTAGTCTAGACAAAACCAATAGTTTTTGGTTGTCCATGATTCAGTTCCATCTCTGTAAATGGATGTTACAATGCATTGTACCAATGCTGCTTTTTTGGCTGAATTTGTGTTGTGTTACTGGACTACAGTTTAGTCAACTATCTGTGTGGTGACTCTTAGAATTCAACTCAGGTCTGTTCTAGGGCCCTGTAATATCTGTCAGACAAATAATGTTATGCCAGTAAGTTTTTTATTAGTAATGGATTATTAATAATCCTTTTAAAACGGGATTTCAGACTAAGTAAAAGGAGGTTTTTGTGTATTTTCTGCCTTCTAAGGTGGATGGTGCCCCAAAAGTGTGTAAATAATATGCTAAAACTTGTACATAAGGGGTTTGAAACAGACTTCTAACAGCATTTTAAGAAAATGCTGTTCTCTTTGCTTTCTTTTCCTATGTAATTATGAGCATTTGAGACAGCTTTTCTGGAATTTGACATTAAGCAGACACCTGTTACACCTAGCAGTACACATGGAACCACAGAAAAAAATTGTGTTGCAAGAGCTAAAATGCAAGGAAACCTGGGAGGCCTTGGTTATTTATCTGAGGTTCTACATGACTTTGAGCTGTGCTGTAGAAGCCACATGTGAAATGAAGATAATGTGTTTGGTTTGGATTTTTTTAAGGATCTGAAAAGTCTATTTAACTCCTGAACAACTGATTTCTAGGCTGAAGGAGAAAGGATCACACTTAGTTGTGCTATTTGCACTGGGAGCAGAAAATGTTATTGCATTGTACAAGGAAGGAGGGACGTGCATGCAGTTTTGCAAGTCCAGCCTTTGTGTGAGTTTCTCATGTCATGGAAGACACATGATCTTGACAAAGTGAATTGGGGGTATGAATAATCAATCTTTTTATGGTGAGAATGCACTTCAGCAATCCATGGGTTAAGAGACAATTTATTTTCTTTTTCTTTTGAAGATGCCAAGCAAGCACTCTGAAGTTCATGTGTACTCAAGGTAGATGCAGTTATTATTTTCTTTCTGTTCACTATAGAAGTGTATGTTGTTGGGTTTTATTATTTCATAAAGCTCCATTGTTGAATTTGTTTGCAGCTTTCATGAAATCTTGTAATGAGTGATTGGGAGACATGGAGAAAATATTTCATTGAGTCAATATTTTTTCTAAATGCAAGCTTGAATTTTCTTTACGGAAACAGAAGCTTTTTGGTTTTCTTTGATCATTGGTGTAAAACATATGTGCTGTGTGTGTATAGGTGTATATTTGTCCAAGGGAATTTCTGAAACTGAGTAACACTGAAATGTGCTACAGTGTCTGCAGTGGGTAAAAATATAAAAATCTTAAGCAACAATTAATAATTGCCTCTGAGAGCACTTTACAAGCAGCAGTAAAGCAAGGTAGCAGCCTCTTCTCGATTGTCTCAGAATGTTTTATTCTGGGATAAGCTAGAGGTTATATATACCAATTAATCTTTCTGTTTAAATATTTCCAGCAATTAGAAAATTGTCTGTAGTCTTTGGAGTTTTTCACATAGTTAGCTACACTAATGGCTAAAAATGTCAATTCTGTATTTGTCTAGATCCATGTTCCAGTTACTGGTGCTTGTTAAAAGAAACTGAAGAACTCTATTACATTACTAATCCCCATGTAGCTACTTAACACATTAGATCAAATCACTACTTAACCTTTTCTTTGCTAAGATAAACAGATTTAAATCCTGGAACCTCTTTATAAGACATGTTTACCAATCTTCTAATCAGTCTTGTGGCTCTTCTCCAAACCTCTTCTCATTCCTTAGCAGCTTTCTTTTATTGGAGTACTAAGGCAGGACACGGTCTTTTTGATAGTACTCCTGTAGCTGTCATCAGATATCTTTCCCTTCTTATTCAGAGTTCCAGTTTAGGCACTTTGGGTTCTTATTTGTGCTTTCAATCACAGCTGTATGCTGTAGTTGATATTAATGAGTAATTGCCCAAAACCTTTTTCAGCTTGTATTCCCTGCTTATTACCAGATTTAAATTCTCCAGCTGTATCAAAGCTTTTCTTTTTGCCTTGAACTTGATTAAGCCCCAAGATTTCTCTTGATTGGTTCTCTTTATTAACTGTTTCCCAAAGCTTTGTTTCACCTTTGAGCTTTATCACTCCTGATTCTCTTGTCGTTTCCACCTCCAGTCATCAATAAAAATACCAATACACCACATACACAAGAATGAACTTGCAGATGTATACCCATTTAGCAGCAATTGTGCTTTAAAATTTGAGGCCTTTCTGCTCAAATACAATTTTAAAAATAAATGCTGCTATTTGTTATTCTAGTACAAAATAATGAAATTATTTCATAACAATATCTGACAAACTTTAGTCAAGATCCATTTCCATAAACTCTCACTAACAGGAAGTAATTATACTACTTTTTAATTGTTCTCCTTTTTTCACCCTATCAGTGTCATGCTAACAGTCTAATAGACATATTATTCAACACTTCTTGTTTACACATTAAATCTTCATTATTTTTTCCCTACTTCAAACTCTTAGTGCTTTGTTGTCCCATTTAGTGTGTGATGTCACATATTTATCACTGAGATTTTTTTTTTTTTTCTCACATATTTTCTAGTAGTGTTAGTACGGGAAAGGAAAAATAGTGTATCTTTTTTTAACAATACACACATTTATACTAACCTTCAAAATTTCTGGAATAGTATCAAGCTAGAGTATTCCTGAGCTTTCAGCAGTCCCTCTTCCTTTCTGTATTTAGTGTTCATTTAAGAGCAATATAATACAGATTTAATCCACCCCTCTCTCTTTGCTAACTTGCCTTTCATCTCTCCAGTTCAGAAAATTTTACTTGAAAAGTTTTCCACTTTCTTTCAATATTCTATCTATATTTAATAGTAGCCCCAACTATCAGACAGAACAATACAGCTGTAGTCAAAGTACTACATCTTTTGAGGTTTCTGTATAGAATAAAACTAGATATGTTTCCATGTATATGTCAATCCTTTTTTCTATGTTTTTGTAGGACAGTGTCAGCTTTAGTTAAAGCCCTGGAAATATATTTTTCAGGTCTCTTATGATCTGCTGGAATCATATACTACATACTTCTGGAATCAAGTGTACCATTGAAAGCATATATCACAGGACTCTGATAATTACTGTCTTTTCACAGACATTTTGCCCCAGCAATTCCTTCAGCAGACTCAGGCAACTGCTTTGGTAATTGCTTAACATTACAGAATTTTAGGGACTACACTGTTGAAAAATTGTAACTGAAGTAATAGTTGCTTCCAAAAGGTGTTTTATGACAGCACACGACTTGTTTTCAGAGGACTATTCCAAACCCAGATGAAACATGAAATGTGAGGAGAAAAAACCTGATACTGCCACTTCCCCTAATTATCATTATTATATTATCTTTTTATACATTTGTTTTAGCCCCCCTGGATCTCAGGCTTCTTGTTGTTTTTAACTCTAATTCTGGATCTCACAAGTTTCTTTTTTACAGACTTATGCCTCTGTCTCCATTTTGTTTTGAAATATAAAGTCCCCAAGCTTTTCAAAAGCAGCAGTCTCTAATAGAGGTTTTACAAATTTGTCTTCTGTTAGTTGTCACAAAAAAATGAAATCTCACAGAAATTTTAGTTATGCCAAAGACAGCAGTACTCTGTGTATGTCCTTTGGTGCAAACTTACAATTTTCTAGTCAATTCACTACTGCTCTCTCTTGCTCCTCTAGCCTTCAAGAAGAGAAGCACCTGTAGTCAAAATTAACATTCTTGTTGAATCTGCTCATTTGTGCAAAATTTTTTGCTATGAGGGAGCGCCCATCTGTACCTTTTATCATTTGTTCTCATTCTCCCCTCATTTAAGGCACAAATTAATTTGTGTAGTGATAGCTGAGGAAAATACCTAGTAACTTACAGGTTAGTCTTGGAAAAGATCCAGGCACATGGTGCTTGTCTGTTAAAAACAAACACAAAAGCAATATGTATTTTGAAGATTATTCTGGAGCTGTTAATAAATTGGTATATGCAAATTTTTGTTACGCAAAGTAAGTTAAACACAGTGCTGCTTGAATAAAGGATTTACTTACTTTGGACATCCTAAAATACACACAGCACCACTTGAACTGACATATTTTCTTAATAATGGATTCCCTCCCCCCATACTCTTTTGGAAAGAATCATTCTGTTGTTTACCAAAAAGTAAATTAAACACCAATTAGCATTCTACTTCTGGTTTGTCTGTCAGGCTGTTGATCCTAGAATATCTAAGGTTCCTCTGGTTGTTAACCTGTCAACGAGCGAGAAACATACATAAAGCCCACATTGCTTTTCAATTTGCTGGATCATTTGTTCTTAAAAAAGTGTAACGATTCTATTTGAATCAGAAGAGTCTTTCCCATGAGGTTTCAATTTAATAAAGAAGCAATTATTTTATAACATATGCAAGCAAATGGAAATGGTGTATCCTATATTCCTTTCTTGGTGATGTGTAACGTAACCATGAAGATGCCATTCCAAATGTATTTCTATATTTTGTATATCTGCACCTTTCTCTCTACCTTGTTACTTTCAAAGTCTTCTTGAATAGTCCAGCCAGCTGTCCCCTAATGTGTGTTTCATCTTCCAGTTTTTTACAGGTGCTAAATAAATGGCAAATTGTCTGGTTTTTATCTTGATTCAAGAATTTGTAGAACTGTCTCATTACACTTCACAGTCCAGAGGGCACGTAGGTTGACGCAGGTCTCCTAGTTTTATGTAAATACATTTTCTTTACAAATGAAAAAATGTTATATGGATTCTTCTCTGAAGACTTAGGAAGTTGCTTATAGTTTTTGTGTGAGTGTCACTGACCAGATATCTTGCATAGTTTCCCCGAGTTGACTTATTATAGAGAAGAAAGACAGATGTATTGGCAATATGTTGAGATAGACATAGAGACATCATTGTGACTTTTTTATATAAGAAATTCTGTGATAGGTTCTTAGCACCGTTGTGACATCAAGAGAAATCTCTAGGAATAATATGTAATGTGCTCCAGACCAAGTAAATGAAAGGGAAATATTTTTCTGTGTATATTGCCTTAGCATGATTAAAGTGAGATTTAATAATTTAAGATGTGTGTGGTTTTCTAGGACTATTATGTAACTTCTTCCCAGCACCTGGAAAGTATGGAGATGGCTAAAACCTCCAGCATATCAAATGAGGTAATGAAACACAAGGGCTCTTCTGACAGTACCTGGGGCATTTTTACATTCCAACCAAGTGCATGTTCAACAAGTAACAGATGTAGATGATATCATTGAACAGAATGCTGATTGAGACTGCATGTTCATATAATAGTTTATTGTTTCAGGGGCATTTTCCTGATGTGTTGTGCATCTCCTTTTTTAACTGATAGTGGATACCTGGCGTTTTGTACCTTTGTGCAACATAAAATTGCCAGTGCATTTATAGCAGCTTTAAATTTTCTTGATTTTCTTCTGAAAATTATCTTTTTTTCCCTGATACTTTGCAAAACCTCCTGATGTCAAAGATCTTCTAGAACACGTGGGTCCTTTTCACTTGAGGAGCTGTCTTAAATTCCATGGTCAGAAAGTCTGCATGACATAATAGGTTGTATTTTTGAGAGGGTAAAAATTGGCATAGATGCTTTAATTGTGTAGTAGATGAAGTCTTAGTTCAGGTGTTTAAATAGAGAGAATTGCTTGAGAACACTAAAGAAGAGGTTTCATAGCTTTTTATTTCCATGGAAACTGTATCTGATGTACTTCCTTTCCTTTCCTTTGCCTTTAATTACACTGCGTTTCTTTCTTCTGTCTTCCTGGTTTTCATGACAATCACATGTAAGTCTATGGCAACTTCCTATGCAGTTAATAGTATATAATAAATATCAGCAAATAAGTACAAAGGCTCTTTTTTTCTTAAAAGGTTAGTGACAAACTAACTGTGGTAGTTTTCTAGCTGCAGCAATACAGAATACACCAGCTATACTTTTTTTCCTCCATCTCAACAAAACCTCTTTTTGGAAGTAGAGGAGGTGGTACTTGACCACTGCTGCAACAACACATCAATAAAAAAAGGTCAAGGGGCACAGAAAAGGAGACCATTGTAGTTAGACCTACAGAATTTGTGAGGAAATGTCTTCTAGGGAGGGAATTCCCAAGAACAGTAAAAGATTTTATGGTAAAACAAAGCACCTTTGAGTGGGTTGCATCTAAAGTTGTGAAAGAGCAATGTGCGATAAAAAAGGGAAACTGATTGTAGTTCTGATGATTGTGTTATAATAGAGAGGTCTAAGTAGCTGGCAGATGAGAGTATATGAGAGAGAGTGGTTCAGGCTATGAAGTACTACCTAGGGCTGTATCTAGAAGTCGGATTGGTAGAAATGTCCTCTGGAGTAGCCATGGAACTATTGATAAGACTGAGAAATCACCTTGTGATTTGTTGTGATTATTAACCTGAAAAAAAAAAAAAATCCAAGATGAAACTAATTTGTGAGTGAGATCTCAAGTTAGCAGCCAACTTAGTGACAGTGCGAATTTGGGGCTAAAATACCTTCTTAACTATTAAAAGCAAAAATATCTAAAGAATTTCCTTTAGGAAAAAAGAGAGGGAGAAAGGGAGAAACAGGTTACTTATCTGTAGGTAAAGAATACACGCTCCAAGGAACTGTGTGTGTGTTAAAATGATCTGACCTCTTGCCCCTCAGAAAGAATTGATGTATCCTGGAGGTTAGTAATTGCTAAATAAGTTGGAGAAAGTTTCCAATCCTGAAGAGTTTCTGGATAATGAATCCGATGGTGTGTACGTTTCATTAAGAATCGAGGCATGTCTAGCTCAGACATTTGAGCCAAGAACACAAACACCAACACCCTGCATTCTCAGGGCACGGTGACTAATACTGCCAGTGAGATCTCAGCATTCCCTTTATAGATCAGGTGTTAATGTACGCTGACATTCCAACTTGCAGCACTGAAAATTAATATCAATATGGTGGGCTAAATAAAGTGTAACTCCGGAGCTGCAAATGCTTTGGGGATGAAGGACAAGTATTTTAAAGCTTTTCTGCTAATGTTGGGTCAAAGTCTTTGATGCTAAAAATAAGAGATTAAAAACCTTCATGAGATTAGAGATTGTTTGCCCCTGTATAGTTACGCTCAGGTGAAACAGATCACTGTACAACAGTAGCTAAATTACAAAACTGAACCCATAAAACTAGGTGGTGGTCAGCAAGTTTTATTCCTTTTTTTTTTTTTTTTCATTTATGAGATTTTCTTTGTGTTATAGCGCGTTCCTCTGTAGTGTGTCTCTTAAACGTCAGTGATATTCTACATCTCCAGGAATCTTTCTAATGAGTAGTTGATGGCAGCATCTCTAAGTAGGTTGAATATCATTACTGGCTTCCCTCTTTTCACTTGGAAACTATTCCAAAATTTTAGTTTATTGCAGTAGTGTAGAGACTTCCCCTCTCTTTTTTCTCACCTGTTTCTCCCTCACTGCTTCCCTTGACATTTTCATACATGTATAAATTACACGCTCAGACTAGAATTTAATATTTCACCTGAAGTTGGAGGGTAGCTCTATAGTGAGGTTTTCTGTTATCGTTCATGGAGAAGGGCTCCTTTAGCAATTCCCAGATCAAATTCCTTTTAAATCAACTTCTCTCCCTCTGCCTGGGATATCACAGCGTCTAGCCACTTGTTTGCTCTTGCTTTTGGGTTTCCTCATCTGTTGAGATACGTATATCTTCTCCAGATGCTGGGTTACATTTTCATATGTTCAACAAGTGGTAATATGTTTCAATACTTTTCTGTTCAGCTGTTTAACTTCTTTAGGTTACCTTTCTTTCTCTTATTCTCCTATTTATCTGAAGTTGCTGATATTCTCCCTCTTTATTATATTTTTAAGACAATCATAGTATTGCTCTGACAAGTCAGGAATCAGTATAACTCTACATTTTGTTGCTTGTTATTTTCTTCTATTTCCTCTTAAGTTACATAAAAGCTTAGCTACAAGTGGGTCAGTGGCTCATTAACTATTAATAGATTTTCTTTTAATTCTTTTAGCTTGATGTTCCTAAATACATTCTTCATAAATCCACACACGGTAGCATTCCTTACCCTCTCTTACATGGCTGATATATTCCTTACCCTCTCTTACACGTTGCATATCTACTGTGAGATCATGTAAGTCAAGTTTCCTATAATCAGAGCACTAGAAAACTAGGGTTTATGACTTCTGAAAACATATGAGAATAAAAAGTTCTGGGCCATGGTTGCTGTTTGTATGTACAAGATGTCCAGTTTTAAGAAGTTGTTTTGCATAGTTTATTTGGATTACAGCCCATGTCTGGATATCTTGAGTATATATATATATATATATTTTTTTTTTTACAATGCTTTTTGACTATAAAGCACTAAACATTTTAGGAAAAACATACAGGGATGTGTCAAGAAATTTCACATGCAAACTAGTGTATATTTGATTTTTCTACTCTATAGTATAAACACCTGCTTTGTCAGGTTTCATGTTTTCCATAAAAAATGAAAAATGGCTGAATTTTGGCAGGTGTAGATAATCATGATTCATTGATTTCTTAAGCCAAATTATACTAGGGGAAAACTTGGACCTTAGAATGCCAAAAATAATGAAAAATATTTTCATAAATATTCCTGCTTCAAGTGTATGAAATATAAAGTTAATTATGGTGAATAGGGCTTGACTCTGGCAAATGAATGCAGAAATTGAAATGCAAGGTATGACTGAATATGACATGAGTATTTTTAGCCTCCTTAAGCTGGTTTATAATTTACAGGTGTTCTCAGGTTCATGCTTATTGTCTTTCACGTGGTTCAACCAATAAGAAAAATGACAAATCTCAATCTAAGTATGCAAAATGAAATAAAAATTTTAAAACATTTATGCTGTTGGGTTCTTATTTTTGCAGAATAAACTGCTCATAAATGCATCATGACACCATATATTTATACACATCCCATTTGTGGCACTGAAGCTGCTGAAAAACTACTAATTTTCAAGTTTTGTTGATTTAACATGATTTAGGAAAGCCACATAGATGGAGTTGGTATCTCAGTAGCTTTTTGATTGGTTTGTGATATATTTAAATGTGTCATTTTTAAATGTTTCTTCTGCCAGTTGAGGCTGAGGGGTTTCGTTGTTATTAGACTGCTTGCCTTGTTGGAACGGTTAAAGAGAGGAGGGATATCAAACCAGTTCTGTGTGAAGCCAATTGTAGCTTCTCTCTTTGCTTGCTACATGTGGGATATGTGGTAGCAATGGACTCTTCTAGCCTACTGACCATACTTTTGTACACAAATAACTTATTAATAAAAATGTAAACCATATGGTGCTTCCAGTTTTATTTGCTTTATACCATACTAGTCTGCTGTTTTCAGAGAAGTTTATCTTGAGGGTCAGTCAGAGGAAATTTGCGTTTTCAAAATGAGAAAAGGTTATAATGGTCATTGACTCACTGAGTATTATTCAGCCGCTTCTAGTGTCTTCAGTAGAGATAGTCCAGATTCCTGCCATGGTCAGTGTAAAACATTGCCCGCTTTGTGTGAAGGAGCAGAAATCACTGATGGTGATTGGTGAGGAGTAGAGTTTGGCTCTTCTTTTTGATTTCTCATCTGCCTGAATTTGAAGAGTACACAAGTGATAACAATGGATTTTGCATTGCAACAACTCTTTTCTCCCACTGGCATTGGCCTGTTGGAGGGACCCGGCTGAACGTGAGCCAGCAGTGTGCCCAGGAGGCACGGAAGGCCAGAGACATCTGGGATTGTATCAGGAATAGTGTGGCCAGCAGGACTAGGGATGTAATTCTCCCGCTGTACTCGGCACTGGGGAGGCCTCACCTCGAGTACTGTGTGCAGTTCTGGGCCCCTCACTTCAGGAAAGATATTGAGGTGCTGGAGCAGGCCCAGAGGAGAGTGACAAGACTGGTGAAGGGGCTGGAGGGAAAGTCTTCTGAGGAGAGGCTGAGGGAGCTGGGGTTGTTCAGCCTGGAGAAGAAGAGACTCAGGGGGGACCTTATCACTCTCTACAACTACCTGAAAGGAAGTTGTAGTCAGGTGGGGGTTGGGCTTTTCTCCTAGGCAACTAGTGACAGGACAAGAGGGCATGGCCTGAAGCTGCACCAGGGGAGGTTTAGGTTGGATATTAGGAAGCACTTCTTCACGGAAAGGGCAATCAGACACTGGAATGGACTGCCCAGGGAGGTGGTGGAGTCACTATCCCTGGACGTATTTAAGGAAAGATTGGATGTAGCACTTAGTGACATGGTCTAGCTGATGTCATGGTGTTGGGTCATACGCTGGACTTGATGATCTTGGAGGTCTATTCCAGCCTCAATAATTCTGTGATTCTATGTTATTCTTCAACCATTCAAACACTGTCTCTGATCTGAATCACGCAGGACAGTCTTACTGCTTTATTGAGTTTATATTGGAACTTTGTGCTATAAAAAGTCTTAAAAGTCACAGCACACAATATAAGTGAATTATCTAAGCTAAAAGTTAAATTAGGCCTTTGGTTCATCTACACTAATGTCAGGAATTCTGCAAAGAGTTTACTTCTAATACTATCTGTACTGACCATAAGTGTATACTCATCCTTCTACTGCAGTATTTCTGCTGCAGCACACCTCTGGAAGATTGCCTTTCTTCTACCAGTTCATTTTATACAGAAGGCATCAAAGTCACTCAGCAATTTTTCTGACAGCAGAAGTAAAAGCTGTAATTGTAGAGAGATGTGGTTCCTGTAACTACTTGTGTTTCTCAATGCTACTCAGAGGCTCAAAATAGCACTGTTATCAGAGTAGAATAAAACACCAGTGCTGCAATCACACACAGACTCATGTTGGTGTTAGCCAAAGAATGAAACATCAGAAAAACAACCAGCCACAGACAAGTCCTCTACTCCTCTCTTTGGCATTACTTTTTGGCAAACGGCTATCCCTGTACCCCACGGGTGACAGCACTGGGGCAAGCACTGAGCTTGACCAGGAGCAGAGAGACCAGCACGTTCAACACTGACACAGGTGGCCCTTCTCACAGCCAGCCACGCAACAAACCACAAGATGCTGCTGGTTACCTGGAACCCCAACTATGCAAGTATCTCCGTTACTGCTACTCTCAAATCTAATCCAAACATAGCAGTTGTGATAAACTATGGAGGTGAAAAACACATTGCTGCAGCTCAGGCACTGGGATTTGTGGAACCAGCTGCAATGCTGCTTGCTATTTAAATTATATAAATTTTGGGTGGGTTTATTTAAAATATGAAAATGTTAACGCAAAAAGCTCTACCTCTATTCAGTGTGATCCAGTATAGCATACACGGTCCCAAGATCTGACTGGAAAAAGTGTGTGTTGCTTTTAATTTCAATACCATAAAGAAAAAGATTTCATGGTAGAGAAGCCATCAAGGTCAGGCAGGGAATTCTCATTTCTTCTGGAGCTGCAGCTGTAAGTCCTCCTGGGACTGGGGCTGACATGCACCATCAGTTACAATTAAATGCCCTATTTTTAAAAACTTTCCTTCCCAAAAATCTTTGGGGACCACAGGCCATGTCAGCTTTATCATGTTTGAAATGGAAATTGATCAATATAGCACTAAAACTGCCAAGTCACAATATTACCACTACACTTAGCAGCATTTTGCAGTATTTTTAATGAAGACACACAATCTAACACCTTGAGATTTGGTTCAGTGTGGTGTCCCTGCAGAGCTTTGCTGGAGTGCTGGATGAAAGCGGACAGGAAAAAATGAAGCTATTTTGCTGTATTTTTAATTTCAGATAATTTAGAATACATAACAAGCTCCTCATCAAAGACTCTGCAGCTCATAGATGAAATGATGCATTAGCATGATGTGTACTTCAATTACTAGCAGTCAGTGCATAAACTCATGAATTTAACCTACAGCTGTACCCCTACCAACTCACAGCATCACTAACCCAACCAGAATGTCCTCCATATGGTACAGCGACAGTTCCATGTCTGTTACGTCATTTGCCACTAGGCTACTTTCCAAGTAGCAAAGAAGTTGAGGTTTTCCCTTCTTTTGACCTCCTGTATGGCTAGCACAAAATATGGCAAATTTTGATGTGTGTGTTGGTTTGTTTTAATACTAGATAGCAACACAACAGGTGTAAAACAGATTGAAGACCTAGTCAATATAATTCTCTGGAAGGAGATCAAAAAATCTAAACCAAGCTTTCACTTTAATTATTTCAACAGCCAATCATGCACTTCTCATTTAGGATCTTCACTAAGAGATACCGTTTTGGGTACTAACTTTGTTTTGCTATCCATTCTTTTTTCTTGTACACTGTGAGCTTTGGGAAAGGCTTTTCGCTAGCTTGGGTTTGATTCCTCGTGATGTTCTTAGACTGCGATAGGATTTGTCCATCTTCATGAGAGATAAGACTTTGTTTAATTTTTTGAGGTTATAATTTCATTTGACAGACTTTAGGCAAATTCAAGTCTACAAGTGTATTTATTGTTGTTGAATTACTATAAAAGCTGTTCTTTCTTTTTATGCTTCCACTATGTCCATGTTAGACCCTGAACACTCTCAGACAGGATGCTAAAAACTGTAATTAACAAAACATTAATGTAGTTTATGTAAGTAAATCTTTAATGCAAACATCTGTTTATATGCAGTAATATATACATATACATTTTCCATGCTGTCTGAAGGTCCAGTAAACAGATTCCTAGAGTTTTCTGTTTGGCTGGTTTTTGTGTTTTGTTTGCTGTTTTGCCTTTTTTTTAACTGGACTTTAAATAAATAAACAAGGGATAAGAACAACTGGATTCCCATTTCTCAAAAAAAAAAAAAAAAAAATAAGGAAGGCTGCACAAATAATCCCTATTTTACAGGGAAAACATGTTATATATGGAAAATTAATTAACCAAACAGATGTATTAAATGAACAAAAATTCCCTTTTAAGAAAAAAAAACAAACCTTCTTATATAGAGGTCAGGTTTGGAAGTGTTCTCTCTATTCAACAGCAACTTTTTAACAACAAATTGTACCAAATTTCAACAGGTTACCTTGAAAATAACTGTATCAGTCATTGTTTATAAATATCCATATATCTTAACAAACTGACATTACTGTTTGTGTAAGCTTCCTTCTCCTCTCAGTAGATTCAGTTTATCATTTTTCAGTTTGGTTTCAAAGCTTGCTTTTGAGGTTTATTGAAGAACATGACCCCAGAGCTACAATAATTCAGACACAGCCTAGTCAGCTAAGGCATATAAGAAGGAATCAGTTCCAGCTACCTAATATCAGGAATATTTGATCTTAGGCCTTTCTCCAAGGAGTAAAGAGAACTCCCACATTAAAAAATTATCACAGCTTTGTGCCTCCTCTCAGCTCTGACCTGGAACACAGGCTATTTCCAGCAACAGCTAAAAACTGTCTTAGGATGCAGAAGATGAAAACCTAGTAGTCTAATAAAGAACTTGCATGTCCTGCTTATGATGAAAGTAGATGAGAAGGACCACTCTGTAGGACCACTTCGTTCTGAAGTTTTCAGAAAGACTCATCTTCAGAAACTACCCTTTCTATAGCTCCATGAACTAAAGGATTATGCATAGACAACAGCTCGTTAGATACCAACACAGAAAAAGGCAACTGAAAAGCCAGTGTTTTGTTTAAGTTCTATCACCTTATGCTTAGAAATTTCCAGAGTTGTACAAATCCAATTCATATATTCCATGTTATCCTTTGACAAGTAAAATAATAACTAGGGGCCAAAACAAACAGGAAGTTTTCTGTGCGTGCAGTCTTACATGTAAATACGTACTGTCAAAGAATATGGGCTAAATTAAGAGTAAACTAAAGCACATGAGACTGCCTACCCAAAACATTCTGTTGATACCTCTTGTTTACAATGGAAAAATAAAAACTGTCATGATCTCTGCACATATACGTACAAAGCCAGAAATTACCAGGTAGTGTATATCGTTATTTCTCAGACTAAGGGACAGGAAAGAAGCCACTTCTTCCATTCACTCTTTGCTTATTAATCTCACAATAAAACCTCACATGAGATCATGCAAGACAACCCGAATAACATACGGCAATTGATATTCTATAATTATAATTCAGAAGCTGGATGTTATTTCTGTAAGCTTCTTAAGTAAAAAGGCATGTCTTTCCATAGTTTCACTTTAAAGAAAAAAAAATGAACCAGTTAACTTAAAATGTTATGAAGGTACAGTTCTGATTCCTATAAACAGCATACGTAGCAAGCAGCTTCCCCTTCTACTATTTTCACTAAAGAGAAATATTCTCTTTTGCTGTGCCACTTTAAAGACCTCTAAAGACTTTCTATGTATATCCAGCTATATATGAATCTATATGGCCGATTAAATGCAGTAATATAATTATGCACAATGCTGTGATTTTCAGCAGATATTTGCTTTTGTATCCAAATTTATACAGTGCTTTCTGTCAATTTGGATTTAGATGAAAAAAGCATTTGTAAAGTTGTTAATTTTAAATGTCGACATCCTTTCCTTTGATTCCCTGGGAGAGCCAGGAAAGTAAATTGCAGGAGAGGAAAAAAGCTTATAATGAATTAATTTCAAAAGTATGCTCTGAAGATAGAATTTAACAAATAAAATGCTAATATTAAACATAGTCAAGGAACTAAGGGAAACAAAAAACGATGGGGTACAAGACTACACCTGGAGTACTGTGTCCAGCTGTCAAGCACCCAGTACAGGAGGGACATGGACCTGTTGGGGCAGGTTCAGAAGAGGGTGACAAAGATGATCAGAGGGCTGGGACATCTCTCCTAAAAGGACAGGCTGAGAGTGTTGGGGTTGTTCTGCCTGGAGAAGAGAGGACCTCATTGTGGCCTTCCAGTATCTGAAGGGCCCCACAAGAAAGCTGGGAAGGTACTTTTTACAAGGGCTTGTAGTGACAGGATGAGGTGTAATGGCTTCAAACTGGAGATGGGCAGATTTAGATTAGATACAAGGAAGACGTTTTTCACTCAGAAGGTGGTGAGTCACTGGAACAGGCTGCCCAGGGAGGTTGTAGGTACCCCAGCACTGTTCAAGACTATGTTGGATGGGGCTTTGAGCAATCTGGTCTAGCGGAAGGTATCCCTGGCCCATGGCAGGAGCGTTGGAACTAGATGATTTTTAAGGTCCCAACCCAAGGCATTCTATGACTCTATGATATTATATCTAGATCCTGAAATTAAGAATATCTTATAAACCACCAGCAGTAGCCTTTCAGTTTCAGCTAGATGCTTGTAGGTGGCCATAACTCCAAAATGGTGCAACTGGCTGCTGTTCAGAGACTTTCATCTGAAGTCCTGAAACAAAGAAAGGCTGCTGGGAGATGAGGTAACAATTCTGTCTTCTCAGAATAACTAAATATTTTTTTTCCCCCTCTTTCTTCATTACAAAGACAAGCATGGAGAAGAGCGGTGATTTAAGGTCAGAGGCACAAAGGCAGTGCCCCAAACCCATGGCAAGCAGCCGTGTCTTTGCACACTGCCAGCCAGCTGCTCCTCCCTTCTGCCAGCCCTTAACCACACCACTGCCCTCCTCAGTAGTTAACAATAGGGACAGGGGCCTCTGCAAGGTTCTCAGCAAAGCATCCATCACCTCATCCAACTCACAAATTCATTTCAGATCTTGGCCAGAATCTCTCCCACAGTCTGCAGGGAAAAGCCCAATAGGTACCAGGTGGATGGCCCGTAGCAGCGCGTTTCTCTTTTATCTGCATTTTCAGGAGCACCATCACCTTCAGTTCCTTGCGGCCTCGAGGGCCCTTCTCACACTGAATAGCTTCCCATCATTCTCCACCTTAAGGTTTTAGCTTTTGTCCCCATTTCTTTTACTTCATGTGCTCAGCAGGCAATGCTTTTAAGCTGGACATCTGTATACAGGAGCTGAAGAGCTCCTTTATAGAAAACAATAAAACTGGGTGCTAGTACAGAATGATCATTCCCTTTCTGTCAGGCTGTGAAACAAAACCAGGCTAAGTGACATCTGTTTCAGCCCCAAATTTAGCCATAACAGAAATAAGCCCAGAAGGTGACTAGGTGTTCCTGGTTTGAAATCCTGTATTTACCGGAGCTGAATTTCCCCACTAATTAAAGCTTACCATCTCCACCTCAGCCATGCTACTCTTCTGTACAGATTAGTTCCACATATGGGTTTGAATTGTATTCCGAGACTACTTCGCCTGGTTGTCTTTCCTTGTCTTCTTCTGTGATTAGTATTCATTGCAAGATGACATAAGTTCATTTAAAAGTACAATAAATACAGCAAAAAAAGGCTGAAATAATCACTATTTAAGCCATGCAGGCTCATGCCAGAACACCACAGGGAAGCACAGCCTACAACCTTCTTTTTCTTGCTAGCTACACATTCGGCCAAAATCCAAACCTACTTTGCACCGATACACAACCTTGATAATAAGAAAACAAGACAGACAAATATTTGAATCTGCAGAAACTCTTGAACCACAAGCATATACTGTAAATGCACAGTTGTGGGTTACAACCGAATAAATGAAAGCAGGTCAAAACCCAAATCCCGCCATCGCCAATAAAAACATGTGTTTTTCTAAACTTTAAAAAAAATAAAATCACTAAACCTTAACATTCAACTTTTTTTTTTTCCCCAAAAAATTCCTCAATCTTTTATCAACCTACTCTTTCATGTCCAGAGTTTTTTCACCATCAAACCCAGAGAGAACAGCAAGAACATAAAAAATTAAAAGAAATAGAAATGAACACTTAAACACTTTGAATTTGCAAAGTACACATTCACTTAGATGAACAGCAGAGAAAAGGTCAGCCATTGATTACAACTTCAATTATCCTATACTATGTACTTGAGTGCTTTCTGTTTTCAGTATAGCTTTCATTGTCTCATTGCCTCCCAGAGAGAGCTGCTGTACACCACATCTACCAAAGTGAAAAGACAAACTACCTGTGCACATTCCACCACTCCTTCATCACCAGTAAGAGACTCACTCATCCAGACCCTCCATGGCATTCCCAGCTTGTGATGCAGGACTATGTCCCCTCACCTACGGACGAGGCATTGCTCATCCAGACATGGCTCACTCATCACACAGAAAGAGAGACGGGATAGCACAGCACTGGGAGAAAAACAAAACAAAACACCACATTCTTCCTATGCTACTGATGAAGAACAAAGACAGAGTGATCAACAGACTTGCTCAGCCTCAGAGCAGAAGTGGAAAAAAATCCTCACCAGCTCTCAGATCTCTCTAGTATCTTATACTAATAATCTCTTTTAGAGGACAGAGAGGAAATTTGATATATGGGCTTCCACAAATGGATGACTCGGAGCAAAATGAGATAAAACAACAAAAGAGATGGAGAAAATCACACCTTCACTTTGGATTTGCCATGGGCTTTTTTCCCTGCTTTTTAACACATCTGATCACGACGTCATGACGCAAACAGTTGAATCCTGCCCGTGTACACAGAACTCAGCAAACAATCAAGTGATGCATATTGGCTGTTAACTCTCTTTGCACTAGGCAAGGATTTTTTACTGTGTCCGTCATTCCCAGCCTCTTGGTGATGACAAGAAACACTATATTTGTTTTCACATTTTGAAAGTCAGGAATTTTGAGTTCTTTCATAGAGACGTTGTTTTTTATTGCACTAAAATATCACTAGCTGCTCTACTAAAAGAAAGCCAGACTCTTCTTCATACTATTCAGTGAAAGCACAAGAGGCAACAGGCACATTAAGAAATAGAAGTTATTCCATAAAAATGTAAGAAACAACTTTCTTACTATAAGGGTGATCAAACATGGAAAGAGGTTGCCCAGAGAGGTTGTGCAGCCTCTGTCCTTGGAGATGTATATACTCAAAACGCAACTGGACACAGACCTGAGTAACCTGCTCTTGTTGACCCTGCTTTGACCAGGAAGGTCAAAAACTAGATGATCTCCAGAGGTCCCTTCCAAACTCAGCTGTTCTATGGTTCTGTGAAAGTCATGAATTTTATACGCTACACAAGATAAAAATAATACATACTATGTTTATTTTATATTGCGCTCTATTTTGGTATGATTCTTCGAAACGATTTCATCATCACATGAGAAGTTGCCAGCAACAAGCTACTATCACGACGAAATTTGATGCATGTAACTTTTGTTTTTTGAATTTCCATTAATCCCTCTCCTATATCAACATTTTCTGCATTAAAACCCTCTATTTCATCACCTGTGAATAACTCATCATCATTCTCTCATGCTCAGTCTATGTGAAATCACATCTGAAATGACAAAAATCATGACTGTCACACTGGAAAGAGAAAAGCCCTGCTAAGATAAACCTAGATGAAGAATTATTCATGGCTATTGAATCCTTCACAATTTCTGTTTAAAGCATTGCATTTTCATTTTGAAAGCAGAAAGCTGCGTTCATCATGCGGGGATTTAAAAATGTATCATGACAGAGATGCCAGGCTCTTTGCATTCAACCTGTACTTCTCCTTAGCTGATTCTGTTGTATTACGGCACTTTACCAACACTGCTCATCTGGTATAGGCGAACTCCCTTCTGCAGGACTACCAACCAAAGATGAAAGTTCTCAGGAAGCATCAGCAACACTTTGCCTTATCTTTTAGTCTGCAGTCTTCCCCAGTCAACATAATAGATTTACTCCCTGCAATTCAAACTCCCTGGCTATAAAATGACACTAACACACTAATACAGTGCTCTTCAGTCCTCTGAAATATAGTTTAATATCTATTGAAATGCTGTGAATTTGGTGACAGGAATAAAGCAAACTTCACTAAGCTTTGTTTAAAAAGACTCAAAGCTAAACTAAATTAAATTTTCACTTTAAATCTGATCTTGACATGAACATAACATTATTGTTTAAGCTTTTCATATAATGCCTGTGTCCTTTTCTCCTAACTAGAGATACTTCATTAGAGAAATATGTTTTATTGATTCAATTTACAAAGAGGATTAGAAAGAATTGCACCTTTCACATAAAAAAATAAACCTACCTATAATTCACAATCTCAAAATTTGTACTTATTGGTCTCAACCTATAGGAACAGCAAAATACCTGCCAAACGAGATGTGGCAAACACAATCCTTTACAGGTAAAGGATCTGACGCTAGATGAGACTTAGATCACTCCCATAAAGTTTCAAATTCTTCCTCTATAGTTTACAGAGACCCCAAAAATTTTGTTTCCAAGCAGGAAGAAAGCACACCCTAAAAATAATTATTCCTACAAGGCATTATTATTTTCAACTTCAAAATACATATATGGGCAAACCCATTTAAAAACAAACAAGCAAGCAAAAAAACCTGGCTGCTGACTAAATGGCAAAGGCAAAAAGAGAAGAAAAAAATTTTAAAAATACATTATGTGCCAAGTACATGGAGCTATGTTCTTGCTGTTGCTTATCCACCCTGCAAAGCATGTTGCACGCCCTCTGCTTTGCTCCAGGTGGGTGAACCCAGGAGAGGGGGGCACAGAAGCCCATGCACAATCATTTTTCTCTCTCATTGCTCTCTCTTTAGCTCTCTTTGTTGCTGTAC
Source organism: Coracias cyanogaster (assembly GCA_033124195.1). Lineage (NCBI taxonomy): Eukaryota > Metazoa > Chordata > Aves > Coraciiformes > Coraciidae > Coracias > Coracias cyanogaster. The sequence goes on along the minus strand of JAVSBS010016305.1, from coordinate 5,623 downwards.
ATTTTCACTTATTTCTGCTGTACCAATGCTGTTATCTCTGATACAACAATATATGAATCAAATTCAGACAAGTCACAGTGGGAAATTTTTCATAAGCCAGTTAGCCATGGTATATCCCTGCATTAAGCAAGGCAGGTCAACTAGATGAGCCTTGAGTCTTTCAGAGAAGCAGCATCAAAGCAGATAAGTAATTTGTAACGATACACAATTCCTCACCACAAATGGAGATGCAAATTTTAAAAACCACACTGATAATTAATTCACAGTTGCTGTAAGACGCAACATATCTGGTTGTTGCATTTGTATTCTTCCAATACAGTAACACAAACATCTAAGGGAAAGAAATGTGATTTTCATTAATGCAGTTCACACCTATTACCGGAAGCCAGTTAAGCCAATAGGCTTTGGTACTGAATTACTAAGAATGTGATTCAAATTAAACAGTTACTCAGAAAACAACAATATCAAAAAACATTTTACTGCAGTGGAAAAAAGCACACATTATATGCTTCAGTTGCATACAATCTGTTCAGCTGTACAGTTCAATACAATTCAAACAAAATTACAGCTTGCAAATCAGGTATTACTGCAGGCCTCTGAGAAGATATTTTTTACTAAGAGATTTCTCCTTGTTTCATTAGAAGGGCTCAAGGAAGCAAGAGATAGGATTAAGTAAAGCCATGAGTCACTAGGTAATACAGATCTGTTTCTCACACACAAAAAAGTATCTGAAAGTGATTTTATTATTCAGTTTTTTAAAAATCCCAAGAACTGAATTTATCTACTGAAGTTGCTGATAATCATGAGCCAATTTTGTGAATACTTGCACAGATGAGCAGATCTAATCATTTGGCTGAGACCACTCATGGGAAAAATACAGAAGGATGAGGTCAGGAATTACCTGAGTACAGCCACCAACACTACAGTAGCTTGTAAATAATCAATCATAATGATAATTCTTTGAATAAATAAGTACTTTGGGACACAGAACATCTGGTTTCAAGTTGCTCCTACAGGTGAAAAATGCAGAAACCAGAAATGGTCGAGATTCCATTTTTAAGGAAACACAGAGTGTACTGTGATAGCCTGACAATAAATGTTCCTTCACGGTGAGATGGTAAGAGAAATGGGTGAGAGAGTATGTCCAGTTTAGTGCAAAGGTTTCATACCAAAACATCCTACTTACTGCAGTAGAAATGTATCTCAAGTTCAACATACTTCCAAATCTTCACAGGACCTACTCAAGTCTCTAAACTAAACTCTGGCCCTACCAGCTCATTCTCTTCTTTCCCTAATGACACAGGAGGGCCTTATGTCCTGCTTCATCTATCCTAACTACAGATAGGACTACACTTTATCCTACAGAATCCTTCAAACATCCCACGTTTTTTCCTCTTCCCCAGTGCCCTTTTCCCCTTCTGTTTGCCCAGAACTACTGGCATATGTCCTGGCTCCTCACAGCCTTTGGTGCATGGCAGCACTCCCATCCCTTCATTTCATCTCAACTTGGGAATCTGCCCATTTTCCTGCCATTCCAAATTCTTCTTACCCAAAATGAAACAAACACTAATAGGGAGTCTTCTCTCACTTGCCCTCAAGAAATAAATCCCTTCTGCCAGATACATGCAGTTTCCCTCTGTTAATTCCTCAAAAAAATTGGACAGAGTTTCTACCTGTCAATTATTTCTCTTTAGAGGTGATGGGCTGAACGTAATGTCACTTCTTAGAGTCAGTAGGTGGATGAAGCTTTTGGCAACTCTCCCAGAAACGCTTTTCTTGTTTCTGCAAGATACTGCTGGGGCAAAGTTGCTAATCTACAACTGTGCTGCAAATCTCAGCCCAAGAACATATGTTCTTGTGCTGTCAAGAGAGAGAACTGCAGTGAAAACATTTCGTAGTGCCAACCACCCACAAAAGATATATGGGTACTCAGGCCCAATGCACTGAGCAGAAAATTAAGATTGTTCTCATTGCTTTTCTTGAAGTGTCTGTGTCACCTACAATCAATGAAAGTCTGGAACAAAGGACAGATATCTCTTTTTGTTATCTGAGAAGCCAAAGAAAACAACCTAACATTAAAAAGTAGTGAAGACTTGTTACAGTTCAAATAATCAAAATATATTTGTAAAAGTTTGCTGTTAGTACTTTGGTGATGCGTGGCAGAGACTTCAAAAATGCACCTTTTAGAGTAATACTGCAAATGAAATTGTTGCTAATAATAAAGGAAAGGAGAATTCTTAATATCTATTCTAAGAGAAACAGGATTCACTACAAAATCTTGACCCATGAAGAAATCAAGATGCTGAAACCACACAAAGATAGTCCAGCACAATGGGACCTGGGATTAATTCACATGTTGCACAAGCACTTACTATTTAATTCCAGTTGTTTACTGCATCTTATCTATTCACAAAAGTGCACTAAAACAAATTATCAGTATCTACTGCACTAAATAAGCAACCTATGTTGGTTCTTTCCAATCTTCTTGATTTAATGTTCTCTTGTGCCTTGCTTCCCATCACTACATGAGATCATATGCATTCTTTTCCAGTTTGGTCACCATGCTCCAGTAGACATGAAACATTTTCACAAAAATCAAGAGTAAGTACATGTTGAACATCTAATGATGCAAGAAGACTAGCGTGAAAGATTAGATACTGTTCAATTCTTTCAAATTTCTACTAACTTCAGACACTCAAAGACATCTATGCTATGTATGGCCCCTCATACACACACTTGTGGAGTAAGGAAGTGCAGTCTCATTAACATTTCATAAAAATTAACTGAAAATGTTAACTCTTCAAATGGATTACATTATAATTTTTCTTCTCCATGTAATAGCAGTATAAAAGACACTTTTCAAAACAGCATGCACTTCTGTGCCACACCAGTACAAGTGACAGAAAATATACCATTACCTACCTGAAATGCTATCAAGCAGAGATCTAATGATACCATGTAAAACTGACACCTCTACAAGAACGTGGATCTCAATGCTTATGAGCTCTGTGCTTTTATAGATGTTTTTTAAATAACTATAAGCCCACCAAAGATTGTTCAGTTCATTGGCAGCATTTATTTGGTGTGTGGGAATCTTGGCTGCAGAATCTTAGTTTGCATTTATACTACACAGAGTTAATAATAAATTTTAAATCTTGCTATTATAAGCTGCGTATTTTTTAACAGGATTGTGTACTCTGCGGTCAGAATGGTAACTGAAAGTGCACCTTTCTTTAAAAATTACTCATTTCTATTGGAAAATATGCTATGTTTTCTTTTTGAGTTTGTTTGCAAGTTACCATCACAACCATGGGCAACGTCAGGGGCTGTACAAAAGGGAATATGTCTTCCAATTATTTTTTCTTGTTAATAATGCACTGAGAAGAGAGCTTCCTGCTGGCTTCTCTACCTAGTAATGTAATTCACATAGAAAATTCACTGAAATCATGTTAAAAATCTACATTTCACTGTTTTAATTTTAAGAATGTCATCAAGTCGAGACAGCATTTACAACTTCTGTTTTGCATTATTTGACTAGTGCCTCAGAAGGTAAAAACTAGCAATGCTCTGTCAGAAAGATAGACTAGACATCTGTGGGGATGGGGATTATTCATTGACGTTAGGACTTCCATGGAGATCAGTAAAAATCATTACAGACATAGCCTATTTGCATTCAAAGAAAACACGTGACAGCATTTGGGCCCTGCTTTGCAGAGTAAGGAGTAATCAGAGCTTCAGCTACAGTTAATGGCAAAAATTAAGATTTTAGAGCCCCTGCTGTGGGCAGACCCCACTGAGGGTCTGTGAAGAGCAGGATAAGCAAACTCCTCTGCTGATGATGGCGTTTGGTGGACAAGGCGGACAAGGTCAGAAAACAGTTTAAACCAAGAGCAGGTGAGAGAAGGTTAAAACAATTCAAGGTTCATGTACATTTGTCATTTCCTGGATAAAAACAGAAAAAGAAATATACCTTTCTTTCATGAGCACTGGGTACACCAGGGGTGTTCTGCTTGAGAAATCCTGCTGTTGTGGACCACCTTGTAGGGTTTTTCCGTGAAGGCTCCTCTGAGGAAAAATTAGTGTCACTTACAGAGGTTGAGAGGCCAATCAGTGCAGGGTCACTACTACGTCGGACATGAAGAGGCATATCTGAAGAATAAAACAGACAAGTAAATAAACACTGCCTAGATTTAAAATGTTTTTCACATAGTTAAAATATTTTTCCAAGCTCTGGATGAGTCGTTTTGACCCAGTGTGGTTTCACAGAGTAAGGAGTTATTGACCTCAGCATAGCTCTTCAAGGACAAGGCCTGTTTCCTCAAAACTGCAGCCTTGCTGCTTGGCCGCACAAGGAGAAAATGAGGGTGAAATCAAACTCTTTGAACCTAGCACAGCTTGTTGGCTTTACAAATACAAGCACAGCATCACTATTATTTTACACAGCAACTGACAGATAAATAAAAAACCCCACAGCATATCTTGAACAACTAAGAGGCTAAGATGACTTACAGGTGTTTTAAAAAACAAGTAGTCAAAGGCCTAAATTCAACAGCCTGGTGGCAAAGTAAGGGGTGGACTAGACTGAAGTGTTCCCCACTGCCATGGCTGCAGCACGGGCACTGCTGACACAACATGTTTGCCAGAAGTTGCATACCAGCCCCTTCACAGCAAAAGGCAGCCTCCTCACCTTCTAAAATGCACTCCCCATTTCCTTCTTGAAACTTATGGAAGTGACCATTTTCTATTCTACATTCTTCCTTTGCCTCTTCCCAACAGCTGAAACAAGATGTGTGCTGATTTACCCTGATTCCCTTAGCCTTCCAGCTGGTGTGACTGACAGCAGGAAAATATTTCATTAGGAATAAATGAGGCAGCAGGTAGGTAGACTGATTGGAAGGAGATAGGTTTTTTTAATATAAGTAGAGGTCAAATCCTTTCTGGAAACTTTGACGGCACATTGAAGTTAGTTTCTCTTGAAATACAACTTAATTTTTTCCAATTTCATTTATTATCCTACAAAAAATATCCACACATCTATCATCTCCTTGCCCAAACATAAGTTTCAATGCCTGTATTTGCAACCTTTTAGCACTCTCCCACTCAGCATCAGAACAGAGAGGATGTGATTTATCAGTTGTATTTCTCTTTACTGCTGTACTGGGAACCTTGAATGCAAAGGGGAAAAAGAAAAGGTGAAAGCTATGGCACATAAGCAGCAGAGTCAGTGGGAAAGGCACATTGGGCAACAGCTGAGAATGAAAACCAGGACTATGTTTTAATGCTCTGATGAAACAGTTCTCAAGGAAGCCAAAGGTGCAGGCCTCACAATACTAGCAGGAAAACACAATGACAGGAGTTTGTTAAATGACTGGTCTTCAGCTTTACAATATCTTCATGTTAATGCTGTGTATAATAATATTAAAATGAATAATCTTATTTTGCATTGCATTATAAAGACACTGAGAAATACAGTAGGTCATGCCACACACATACATAAAAATAGTGAGTTTTTTGTTTTATCAGCTAGGACTTGTGCTGCTGAGATATGCACAAATGTTACATGACCGAACACCAAAACAGCCACTCTATTTAATGTTCATTCTTATGAACAAGAACAAATAAT
>JAVSBS010016304.1:30939-109108 GCA_033124195.1 Coracias cyanogaster | reverse complement strand
TCTTATTGGATAAATAAATCATTAAAATACTTAAATATATATATATAAAAAAAAAAAAAAAAGAGTCTTTCACCATAATAAATTAAGCAATTAAGTAAACAAATATATATAGAGCTACTCTGGAGTGTATCCTTTGTGGTCTAAACACTGTATCTTATTAAAATCATCTGCATGCAGTATGTGGGGTTTGAGTTCCTGCCAGTGGTTTCATCCATTGTTAACAGTGATGCTCGGCTCGCTCAAGAGTTAAATACAGTGGTACTACAGTTATGTGAAAAGGGTGCTCTTGGTTACTTTGGTGGCCATTTCGTTGCATACTACCTCCCACTTTGTTTCCATCCATGTGTGTGGCATAGGGTGTTGCCTGGAAAAATATAGGCTTTTTCAGGAAAAAAAAATTCCTATAGGTTGAGAAAAATATCAAAGGCGGTCTGTAATTGATTCTGGGGGGCAAGACCAAGGCCAGAATAGGTGCATACTTGCCTGCTTTATGTGTATGTACCAAGATCTTTTATATTTGTATTTGCATATCTGTTTACACCTCAGTGATAGTGATAAAACATTGGTTGAACTCCAGAAGATAGGATCAGTTGCTTAAAGCAGAACTACAATTCTTGTTTTACATTTGTAAGTGTTAGGATCCTCATTCTGCAAGTGCTCTCTTTTACCTGGAAAATCAGACTGATTGTCTGTTCCACTTTTTGGAAAACATCAAGCTGAAGGAGTTACATTTTATCATCATTAAAAATATTTTTACCTACAATGTCGTAACTGCATTCAGATGTTAATCCATCGCACAGAGTATCTGCAGCAGATTTCTTTTCAATACAGCACTTAATTTTGGAGTGCGATGTGGGCAATAGAGGGTTACAAAGGTTCTACCTAGAAAAAATAGCTAAAATGATATTTGCCTGAAGCTATGTTTATTTGATGATGCTATTAAATTGAAAGAAAATTAAAATTATGATAAACCGCATACACAGATAACTTAGTGTGAAGTCTGAGATTTTAGTCATTAGAGTTAACCAGACTTGCTCTTTTCCACAAACTCGAATTAATCTGAATATTTTCTAAGCTTGAATTAGCTGTCTCTTCAAAGAGCATTTAACTTGCCTTTCTCAAAAGTTATAATAGCAACAGAGTATATTAGAGATGAGAGGAACATTAATTTTCATATAGTTTCTCTTTTCCCTGCTGGATATGAGATTTTTTTGCAAATGGGGCTGCGTTGAAGCAGAGACAAGTAAACAGGATAGTCTAAAATAAGATCAGCCTTTGCCTCCAAACAGCAAGAAACCCAAGTGCAACTAATAGAAGATGTGTGTTGATCAGAAAGTTGCTGATCGGTAGGAGCATAGTGTCTAGCTACAGGAACCTTCCATCAGAGCAAGGGTTTCTATATACAAAAATAAGAAAGCATTGTACTTCTACAAAATGTGTTTGAATGGGTCGCAGATTGTTGACTCGGGAACCACTGTCACCCTTAGAGTGTATCTTGGACCACCGTGCAGGCTCGTCTGCAGACGTCTAATTGAAAACAGTGTGTGGCAATACCGTTGTGCGGGCCGGCTGCAGACCACATACTTTGGCAGATCGTTCCAAGCCGTGGTGTAACGGTTCATTTTCAGATTCTCCTTTTACACCTGCATCCATGGGACATGTGTTAGAAGTGATTATAGACTATTCTGGTTGGAAAAATTCACCCCTTCAGAGCAACCCCTCAGTCAGAGACGATGCTGAGGAAGTTCTTCCCATGTCTATTTTTGCTTTGAGGAGTCTGAACTCAGGGTGAAGATGAAAAAAAAAATTATTGTTAACAAGGTGATTGGGATTGCACAGTATTTTCACCAGTCATCAGCGTTACAGGTTATGAGGCAGCGTCTCAGTGACAGGTAGATTGACCCATGAAGTGCAGTCATTAAAAGGAATTGCAATAGGTTGAACACGAATGACTGTGCTCCCTTTGAGCTTCTGGGACACTGGTTCCTCTGAAGTGGAGGCTGCTGCTGAAATTGCATTTTACCTCCTCGGGAGAGTCCCCAGCCCTCAGAGGAAAGCTGTGCTGGACAAGAGTATGGAGGAATGAAGGCAGGAAGAGTTTTCCACTCCCATCCCAAAGATTTCCAGGCTCCAGGGAAGCCGAGGAGCCTGGAATAAAGTGAAATATCCTCAATGAATAATTCATTTGCTGGAAAGTGGTTTTTCAGGGAAACTGAAGCTATACAGAGATTTGGACAAATTGAGCTGAAACACTCTGAGCCATAAAAAAGATGGATAGGAGGGGTATATGCGAAAATCTTGAAAAATATTGTAATATCTTATTTCACCCTTTGGGATAGTTTCCCTTAAAAGGCATATTCAAAGCTTTTGTCTCAAAATAATTCCTTCTTCTTTTATTTTTTTTCTTAATAGACCTAACTTAAAAGAGCATATGTAACTCGAAGATGTTAAATGATCTGAAAATGAAAAGAAATTTATGTGGATTTGTGTCGTCAAGCACTGTTTTTTCTGTTGCTTTTCTGCTTGCCCAGGGAGCCCAGCACTCACTGACTCAAATGGCAGCATCAAGAGTTGTCTGGTCGAAGCATCTCCTTTTCCTGAGTTCTGTCTTACGGTTTTAAAAGTAGTAGTGTTCAGGGAAGTTGCTCATAGCACAGTTTCTGGGAAAACACAGGAATGCAGTTTGTGTTTGCAAGATCTCTGGTGTGTGAATTGGAAGCTCTGCACACAGAGGCAATCTCTGCCTTGACCAGAAGATGGTGAGACTGTTCCTGGTGAAACTCACACATTCATGCTACCTGTGAGTAGCTGGCCTGCTGAGCCTCTGGGGGAGAGAGCTCTGTTACTCTCTCACCAGATGCCCACAGACCATCTCTGTGGTCAGTATTAGCGTCAAGGAGGGCACGTGTTTCAAGGCTGGAAAGCTAACAGGTAAGTGAAGTGCTTGGCTGGAGTGATCACCCAGGAAACACAGAGAAGCTACAGAAGGTTCAAAAAACCAAGGGCTCTTTGGTGGCACTGTGAGATACAGTTTTGTCATGCACAGCATAAATCATGTAGAATTGTGACATGTCAGCAAGGCAAAGCCAGGTGCTTGTCAGGAAGATCCTGGTGGTCACTTCCGTTAGGTCTGGTCATCTTATCCTTTATTTACAGTGGAGAAGTTGCAACAATCTTACCTTTAAACTTTATAAGGCTTGCTTCCAAGTCTGCTGTAGCCTTATGACTCTGAAAAATGAACTGGGAGGACTTACTGTGGTTGACCTATGTGACCCAGCTGGCCAAATCTCTTCTTTCCGAATCTAGATGTTGTTTAGATCCTCTCTGGTCTTGAAAGCACAGCTCAACATGTTATCATGGAAAAAAGAAGAGAGTGAGAATGATACTAGGGACAAGGGTCTTCCAGCTGGCCAGGAACCAGCCACCTCTAGCAGATGGGAAGGAGGAGAACAAGAGGATCTGAGGAGAACTCAGCTCCTAATGCAATCCTTTTTCTGTTGCATCCCATGACCTCACTTTCTAGGCCCTGTGTATATTCTCTTCTGTCCAGTAAAGAGTTACCTTCCCTTGGTGTATGTACGTGTGGTGGACTAGGGAAGCACAGGCTGGAAGAGATTCACATAGGTATAATGCTATTTATCTATAATAAGATAAACTGGTAACTGTAATGTCTCACAGGAACAGGCAGAAATCTATTTAGTGTTACTGTCTGGAGGCCACCCCTGAGCTTGCTGAAGTTACCAAACCACCTCCCTGGTGCTTAGTATTAATCGTGGCTGCTGCACATCAGCCCTCGTGTGCCGCGCGCAGCCAGTCGCAGTCTGGTGGCTCAACTGCTCTCGCTTTGCCTGGGGAACTGAAGACCGCAGTCTGGGAGGTGCTGCCCAGGAGCCTTTCCTTCTCCAGCCACATTGTCTGTGCTGCACCGTTCAGCCAGGAGGAGCATGCTGGAGAGTTATCCTTTCTTATGCAGAATCTCCTTATCTAAAATCGTAGTGGTGGCAGTGGTGGAAAAATTAATTCTGAGAGAGAAAAAATAAATTCTGAGAGAAAAATTAATTCATCATGTAAATCAGTTTTTAAATATCAGCAAGGAGAACAGTTCGTGAACTAAAGTGATAAAATCTTAAATGTGTCTAGTACTTAGTAAGTTGCATGTCTTTGTTATTTGTTATACATTATTGATCTTGTAGGAAGACTTATAGATACTCATAGACAGTGAGTGCTTTTGGAAGAATATTTTTTGAAAGTGAATTGAGGATCTAAAAAAGTTGATAGTCATATAAAGAAGACTTCAAATTCTTTTGAGAAGTAAGAGACCCCAGTTGTCCTAAGTTAAATATCTGCACCCAATTAAAAATGGATCACCATTCTAACATCTTGAGAAGATGTTTTCCTAGGCTAAATTCTCCATCCTGCAGCCAGCAGAAGCAGGTTTATTTGAGTGCATAAATTAGTAGTCACACCTGCAGGTCAGTGGGCTTGAAGCTAGAACTCTTTCAATACTTTGAGAGCCAGACGGAAGACAGAAGTGTCCCTCTTCCAACAGCTTAACAGACAAAGTTTGTCTAAAGTCACCACCTTGCTTTGATAATACAGGTTTTCCTCGTTAGAATTACTCTCTGACACAATCTAAACGTACCATGGTATTTAAGTTCAAGCAGTGTAAGTAATTCAGTCAATTAATTAGGTGTGGGTAGCACTTGCCTTCCATTGTGAAGGGATCAAAAGAGAACACTTAATAGCATTTATTTTCTTGTTCTGCTCCATACCTTAGCATCAGTTCATTCAGATAACCTTCTGGCCCAAATGTTAATATAATAATATAAGTTATTATATTAAGTCATTATCCTTTGGTGAACGTTTCTACGCTGCGTTGACATCATGACTGCTGGGACTCAATACATGTTGCTTTGTAATAACTAGAAGTGAGCAGAAAAATGGCAAAAATGCCAAATGAGTGAGGAGCACCCAGAGAGCTCTACACTTCTGCCTTTCCTCTATGAACTATCTCCTTGTTTCTTCCACCTTTTCTGTGGTATTTACAGAAAACACTTGTGCAGAGAAGCTGAAAGGGCAGTTCCTTGGATAGACCCAGGCCTGCAACGCTTGTGAGTGTCAGTGTGGCCAAAAGAATTTGAATGGAAAATGACTGGGAGGGGGGGCATTAATTGAGACAAGAAGTTGGAGTTTCTGGATGCTTTTGTTTTTATTTGTAGTCTTCTGCTGTATAACTACTGTGGTTTGGTATTAGGACCTTCACAGAAAGAACTAGGGGGGGAATAAAAGTCAAATTTTCCTTTGCCTTCATTATTGCCAAGGTTTCCCTCTGCATCCCGGAGGAATTTATATTAGAGAGGTTTATTCTACTAACAGTCTATTAGCAGGACTGGCCCCTTGTTGAAAACATGATGCAGTGTGTGAGATTACGTAAGGTAAAATAAGACAAAGTTCTAAGTAATTAGATTGTGTATGGGCACTGAATGTTTTCATGTCTGTGCTAAAGGTATTCCTGTCAATCATTAATTTTTTGGTGAACTGAGTCATTAAAAATTGTCCAGGCCTTGCTAACACCGTCAGCTGACAGCAATACATATGATGCATACATTTGTGGGGACACTCTTCAAGTTTGAGATACCAAGTTGTTTTAATAGGCTGGATTTTTATTTTATTTGTTTGTGGCCATGCTGTGGAGTAAAGGAAATTAAATGATCTCAATATAATAAATATTTTTCTTTTTTTTTTTTTTTAGAATTACATACTGTCTTTTTCAGCCATTTAATACAGCCTAATGCTGTTTAGGACTTCAAAAGATAAGGAGAAATGAGGCTTTATTAAATTCACTAAGTCCTTTGCCTAGGATATCATTCCACTTCGATGCTTTTACTACTTGAAATAAGTGAGACTCATTTCATATTTCTTTTCTGGAGTTTGATAACTGATAGTGCCTTACACATCACAAGAAATAAAATCCTTTAAGACACAAACAATAGTAATGAGGAAATTGCTATGGAGCTAGTTTCGCGTGCATCTGTGGTAGAAGGATCTCTGCACTGTGCCTTAACTTACACTGCATTAGCTTGTATCACTGTGTGGCTGTGGCCAAACCTGTGCTACAGGTACCTGCATGTTGGTGCCCTGACCTCCATTCTGGTGTTACGTTTCCTCCTGCTGAAGGTTTTTGAAAGAACAGAGCTGTCTTTCAGATAAAGACCATAAAAGATCCACATCTGTGCATGTGAGTGTGAGAGACAGCTGTCTCAAATGGTTTACTCCTGTAATTCTGGCCTCTGTTGCTGAGAGAAGTAAAGGAGAAAAATGCCAGAAGTGGAAGGCAAAGAGTGGAAACCTCAGAGTACAGCAATATCGCTTATTGAGGGCCGAGATGGCTTTCACACGGATTGCCTTTCTCAGCCTGTAGCCTCAGTAAAGGCAGAACTGTACTATATTTAGCGTTTCAACAGGCAAAAATTCCAACTTGTTGTACACCAGCCCTTCATAATATAACTGAGTCACCAATACAGGGACTACACATGGGAAGCTTTAAAACACACAACGTTTTTCCCCAAAATATTGTATGTAGAGGCAAAGCTAGATACAAAATGGTTTAAAAACTCATTGGCACTAGTGAGATGCGGAGGGGATATTTAACTCCAGTATTGCAAATTCCTGACTGTACAATTAATGCAGAACTTGCAGCAGTATTTGTGGAGCTTTCACAACATGGTTTAACGTTGGGCGTATACACAAGCTCTTTCCCAGCTGGACTTGCTAGTTCCTGTAATAGATCTTCTTCTAAGTCTCCAGTTATATATTCCTGTTGGGATGTAAGGAAAGGAGAACAATTTGACTACGTTCCAGTGTATTGTACCAACCATACAGCCTCATGTGTACCTATAATCTGCTAATGCCAAGAGGACATAGTCAGCCAGCCATCTGCAGGGCATTTTTGGTGGTGTTTTAAAAGAAGTAAGCCAGCACAGATTGAATATTGGGTACCACTGACTGGATTAGCTAAGGTCATACTCGTTCTTTAGTATAAAGGTATCCGTTTGCTGAGGTGGACAGCAGTTTGTTGTATGCCCTGTAGTTTACAGTTGCCTTCTTCAGTACTAATCACTGCATAATATCTTGAAACATGTATTTTTCCATATTATATTCAGGACATGGTCTCAGGGCTTCAAGAGGGCAGTAAAAATGTGCATGGTTCACCTGGATGCTTGTTGCTGCTTTCTGGAATTTGAGTTAATGAAAACAAAATTTGATAAAAACCTGCTTGCTCCTTTTTTTTTGTTTTTAATTATCTGAATCCCAGCCTGCATTATCTTCCAGAAATGGCAGTGTTGTAGCTTTCCATCTGGAAATGACTGCAGAATTATTTTGCCATAGCACTAAAGCATTTTGTCTGGAAGTTTAGCTATTTAGATTACACATCCCTCTTGAAGCCTCATGTTCAAGGGCTCTTCATTAGAAATTTCAATGGCATTAAATGGAAATGGATCTTGCATGATGGTAGAAAAAATCAGGCCAGTAATGCAATATCCAGTTGGTAAAACATTGCCATTATAATGCATTTCTTGTAATTGTGAATTCCTTAACATAGAGGAGGGTAACTAAAACAACACAATCTATTTATTTTACTACTAAAAGCTTTAATGAACTTCAGGAAAATAGTTTCAATAGCACTGTAAAAGCTGTTACCTTGCACACACTGACATCGGTCCTGCAAACAATTACACTTGGGCACAGCCTTACTGACTTCAAATGGCCGGGTCACGTGTGGGAAGTGGAACATACGTGTGTATACTCGCAGAGATCAAGACCTTGCCTTAGCTTGGAAAATCTGAAATATTTTAACCAAGGGGTAGATTTTACAACCACACTCCAGCAAGACACTTTTCCTTAGAATCAAGCAGGTAAAGCTTTTTTCTCTGCTGCTGACTGTAAAGGTTCCTGCTGGCTGTTCTGGAGCAGGAACCTTCCAGGTCTGTCCTGGGAACTCAGCAGCACTTTGCAGTGTAGCCAGCCCATGGTGGGTTGGTGAGGCCCATGCCTCGGTCCTTCACCATATATAACTGCACTGATTGCTATAGGAGCTCTCCTCGAAGGCGGTGCCTTGATTTTGAGCTGGAGAGATAACCGGTCCCTTAATTCCCTGTTGGTTTCTCCCCAGCTTGCTGTTCCGCACAACGATGAATGGACCCGCTTCGCTCGGACCCTGGTGGAAATCCGCGCCAACCGAGCCGACAGCGAAGAGGAAGGGGCGGTGGAGCTGTCGGCGTAGAGGAAGAGCAGAGCAGCGCCTGCCCTCGCCAGAACAGCAGCGTTTCCCCGCCGAGTACACCGGTGTTCAGTGTCAGAGTCAGTCTCGCTGCGGCTTTTGATGCCAGTGTACATGCCAGTATCGCTCAAAGCATTCCATATTAATCACGCTGCTTTACACAAGGCTGAAAATATCCAGAGCATTTTCATACTTTATATTTCTGTGTGAAAAGTAAGAAAGGAAAGACAAATCAACCCTTTATGGGTTTAGTTGTTGCCTTCTAACTACTTAGTAGCTGTATTTAATAGCTAGGAACCCCTGGTTAAACTTGTGCTCACATTGCCCTTCTGGCATAGTCCTATTAAATCCATATGAAGCCAGATATGATTATGTGCAGATGTGGTGTGCTTCACTGTATGGGACTGGGCCAAAGACTTTAGATGTGGTGTTTCACATGGTGACTTACATTATGAATGGATGTACTATACGAAAGTTGCTGCTCCTTATTTATTGCGGTGTGCTGCATGGAACATATTTATTTGAAAGCATTAAAATAAACGATCCTAAAGCATGTGCATAATGAGCGAACTGCATTGTCCGTGTGCTGCTGTAGAGGTTACATTAAAGCCCACGTAACAATTACAGTACATCAGTTGTGCTTAAGATGTAAGATCTATAAAGGTTGGCTTGAGTGGATGGAATGAGTTTACTTCCTTTTTGTTTGTTTTTTTTTTTAAGATGCCTATTATTTCTAGGCGCTTTAACTATATTTCAGATACAGTCGGTCACTGATACTTGTCATGCAAGTTAACACTAACAGTCTGACAAAGGGTTGTGGTTCCCGAGTGTGACACTAGTATTGCCAATAAAACGTATGAAGCCCGTTCTGTCGCAGCGTGGTTAATCTTTCCTTGCCAGCCGTGCTCAGTGTGTTCATTGCCAGTCACTGGTGAGGCGCTGGGAAAATGGGGCTGCCCGACTCGCAGAATGCTCATGCAGCTGCTGTATAACTAGATACCTTTGGTTATGGGGACTGGTCAGTGGTGGACTTGCATGCATCAGATCCTGCTACACGTTACATGAGCAGACGCTGATCTGTGTCAGCTTCTACACTTGATTTATGTTTTTCCTCCATCCCTAGCTGTGCATGCTTTCCTGCATACACATACACACAGAGCAGCCCTGTGCTGCCAGACGTGCTAAAAGGAACAGGAAAGACAAGGCTTCCTCAAACTGTCTCAAGACACAGGTTGGGATGGGGCCAAGGGAATATTCTCCTCTACAACAAACCCTTGTGGTTTGAACAAAGAAACAGGGTGCAGACTGAGCTCATGGAGTGCTGTGGCCCAGAGGGACACTGGTGAACGCTAACTTCGGTGGCGAGGCTGCTATTTATGTCCACATCATAACATTACTGAGCCAGCGCACAGCTCTGACACCCGAGTTTAACAGTGGAGGGCAGTCACTTGGGCGGGCAGGTGAACCACTACTGCGAGGGATGTTGGCAGTCAGACAGCAACAAAGATTCTGTACCTAAGTTTGCAGGGAACTAAGTCTCGTCTTTGGCCTGTTGTAGTGAAGAATGTATCATCTAATGCTCTTCAGCGCTATGATCAAATCCAGAACCACTATGAAATCTTTCTTTTACACTGCTAAAAGCCAGAGTAGGCTGAGAAAATTATTCCATAGGCGAAGCTGCATTTCCCTTATCCTCTTACTTGTCAGAAATGACTCCCAGTGATGCATGGGCTAGTTTCTTCTTTGTGGTGGGACCTGAAGATATGTCCCAGTGCCTGTGGACATGAGACCTGAAGCTGTCTCCCAGCAACCAAGGAAGTGTCCTGCCTGTTGAGCTGTGGCAAGCAGGGGCCATCACCCAGAAAAAAAACTAGCTTGCACAGCAGTGATACAGCTGTCATTGGTCTGGTGGCTCCCTGAGATGGAAGCCATGGATTAGGGACCCTTATGTTCCTGCTCCTTCCCTGGGTCCTTTGGGAGCTGTCCTGAAGAACCACTGTAGAGCCTGAGGCACTTCTGTAGCTTAGAGGTGAATGCTAATAACCAACCAAGCAAGATGCTTGCAAAGCAGCAGTTCAGGCATCATCTCTGGGTTGTTGGGTTTTGGGTTTGTTTGGTTTTTTCCCCATTTCTGTTTTCCTCTCAAGAAGCATTTGGTTTTGTGTGTGGGCAAAGCAGCTGTGGTGCAATATGGAAGGGTGGGAGACATGATCTGGCCATCAGCAGGTCACAAAATTGTGAATGTGCGCATGCAGCTATACAGCAAACTTCTGCTGTCACGGGGGAGAAGCACCCTACGGTAATTCCACATCTGAAAGTGGGGACACCATGCGAGAGTACACAGCAGTGTAAAGGGAAGGGTAAGACATGCACAGCCCAACCACTGCAGTGCAAACAGTTGGCAAATTTGCTGCCACTTTTTCCATACTACTGTTCAGGTTTTGGAACCTAAGGGGACAGGACTGCATGTTCACCACCTGAGCTCGCCCTACTTTACAGCCTTAATAGCTTGTAAATTGATTTTAAAAGCTGCCTCAGAAGACCTTCAGTATTTGAGGTTGTGTACAAATTAATATGACCCAAGCCTTTCTTCTAGAATTAATTTTTTTTTTTTTTTTTTGTGGGGGGTTCAGCAGTGTAAGAGGAAACAAGAGCGAGCTCCAGCTGGCCACAGGCCTGTCTGACCAGCCCTTCTTGCTGCCCTTCCAGGAATCTCCAAGACTTTTTGTTTTATAGATTTTCCCAAATCAAATATCTCCACCTTACTGGCTTTCCAAAAGATCCTGTATGACAGGATGTTCCTCAGAATCTGCCCACAAAGGCAATAAATGCAAAATTGCCCCTTAGCCTCAGCAAAAAGAAAGCATCTTCTCCAGGCTCTTTTGCCTACAGCCATCTAGAAAGCAGAGCATGAAGGTATGCCGCATGCCCCAGCACTGCTGGGATGCTGCCATGCCTGCTTTGGGCACGGCCTGAGTTAGAAACCAGCTTGGCTTTACTTTGGGGCCAGTGCAGCAAGCCATCTGTGAAGGACAAAAAAAGGTGCTCTGAGCTGGAGAGCACATTGTCACCAGAAAGGTGTTTGTTGCTTGCGATCAGGCTCAACAGTTGCCTCTTGCTTGTTACTTCAGAGAGAGAAGGCCTGCAGGACAAACGGTGCTGGGTCACAATGATTCAGGAGCTGCAGCATTTTCCATTGGGTACTCAGCAAGTGTTCCACAGTGAATCTTCCAAGATGAAAGGTACTCCCTCGCTGGTCTCAAAACCAATGCCCTAAGCATTTGCTACTCCTGAAAATACAGGAGACCCTACCACGTCCTGGAACATCATGAGCTCTTGCTGCAAATGACACCCCACGTCTCTAGTGCTACAGAAACCACTGGGAATAGGTTCCTTCACACAAAACATGGTAAAAGCTCTCAAGAGTTTTAGCAGCTTTGGGGACAAAGCAAACAGCAGACTGGAAACCCCTCACAGAGCAAGACAGCATTAGAGCGGTATAGTCCCCGCTGACCTGTGATAGATAAAGGAGACTGCTATCACCAGGGCAGCATCAGCGCCAAGGAAGGGCTCAGCACCTAATGATGCTACAGGAGAAGCTGCCTGTCGTTAGGAAGCTTACAGGACTGCTTCTCCTTCAAAATCATAAGCAGAGCTTATTACTTCTGTCGTAGCACCACCACGTCTGGTAAGCGCTGTCTGCACAGCCCAGGGTGTGAGCGAGCACGGAGGTAGGCCAGGCAGCCCTCTGCAATGTAACTACAGCAGTTGGAATGAATCTTGCAAGCAATGGTACTGCTTCCTGGTGTGATGAATAGTGCCAGGAGCAGCTGAAATGATGAATACGCTTTTCAAAACGCCATCTCTGTCTGAAGGGCAACAGACACCTTGATGACATCCTGATGTTCGGCAGCGGGAGAGGCTGCCTGCGCTCACAGCCGGAGCTCTCCGCTGCCCATCATGCAGAAAGCAGAACCACTGTACGACTCATGGCATTACAGAAACCACTTCATCTCAGGCTGCTTCTGCGTTACTTGCCATGTTTGAAGCTCTCTAGAGACTTAAAATGTAAATGACTTGAGATTTCTGCATTCTTAGCCCTTAAATAACTTACAAATGATCGCCGTCGCTGGAAACTCTCTTCTAGCTTCTGTAAAAATGGCAAATACTTCAGCGAAAACAGAGTCAGAATTTCACAGTGCTGCTTAAACAGCAAGGTTGGAGGATACCCGTTTGTCCCTCTGCCAAGTGCGTGTTGGACAGCCGAGGAGCTCAGCAGCAAGCAGTGTGCCATGCGTGTACATCACGGAGTTATGGCAGGGACATTCCCGAGCAGGCCGTCCCCTCCTAAGGGAGATGCACAGCAGTTTATCAGGTTTCATATTTTTAGCAGGTTTAGAAAAACCTGCCCAAGTTATTTTTGAAGCCTGTGGTATGTTTGCTCACAAAAGCATCTCTGCAAACTGTCAATATTAAGTCAGCTTCAACCCAACCCATTCCCTGGGGACCAGGCAGAAAAGCAACCCTCAGCTTCTGCTGGACTGAGAAACACAAATACTGGGTAACTGCTTCTGGGACACTCCCACCTCACTCTTGTGCTGATAGGGAACATCACCAATATTTGATAATTTATTTTTTCTGGAAGTGCTGTCACATAGAGTCAGCTGGATTGGAGAAAGCAAGAGAGGTTACATTTTATCCTGTTCCTCCCACACTTCGCAGAACTCACCCAGAAACCCGAAGAGGACAAACATCTAAACACTGTCCTCAAGGCTTTTGATTGTAAGGCAATCTGACAACTTCTTGGCCTGTAAGCTTCAGAGCAGGAATGTATCCTCTGTGTCTGGAAGAAGCCAAATGTGGGCACCGATCTTTCCCAAGATCTCCGGGCAGAGCTGTAGCATGCTTTGGAACGTTTTGAACTGGGTTGCATGTTAATGAAGCAGTTCCTGGCTCCTCAACCCTTCAGCCTCTGTCTCCATTCTCTACTGGCCCTGAAAAGAACAGCAGAAGGACTGAACAACCTTCCAAAAGACAGTTAATAGGGAAGGGTCACCATGGGTGTTGGCGGGTGTGTCATCCAGCCTTGCTCATCTGCCTGCCAGGGAGAAGATGAAGGCTGTGGCCTTCTGAGAAGGGCCTGCCATAGGAGAGCTGTGCCTCAGCTTTGTCCTTGGGCTGGGAGCTTTGTCCCTTCATCCCTGGAATAAAGGGTAAGTCATAAATATACCACCAGGCCTGGAAAAGAGAGGGCAGCAGTAGGCAGGGGAACGGGTCTGAGTTGTGTTTTGCAAAGCAAATCATAAGCAACAGTCCTTATCACATGAGCCAGCAAGTTGTGCAAGTCTTACAATAACCCAGCTCTAGTTCCTCTTCCATTCCCAGCTGCGATGCCGAGGCTGCGTTGGGCTTTGGCATTAGGCAGTGGAGGGACGTGCTCTGGCCAGTGCAGCCTGGCTGTCCTTCTCCAGGCTGCGTGAGGAGGAAGCACCTTGTAGCTGAACCCCTGCAGGTGGCCATGCGCTTCCTGTCCCGGTCCAGGGGGTATGTACAGCTCAGTACTCAGACATCTTCCCTGAGCTGCTGACTTTCCACAGAAACTCTTGACAAGGTGTACCAGGCAAAAGTGAGGAATGAAGTGTAAAGCCAGCTCCTAAATAGCCTAAAATCTCAACTGTCAAGCACAGGCAGCTCCCAGTGAGGAAGTTTAACTTTTGTGACAAGCCTTAACCAAAAGTCCTGACGGTTAATTTTGAAGCAATACAAGGGGCTGGCTTTTTTTCCCCATTTCTGAAATGAAGGAGCTGTCATCTGGGGAGACTCAGACATACAGGGTTGAGAGGTAGCAGCCGGTGGCTGTCAGAGCCCGGCGCAGGGACTCTGCACACTGGTTCAGCCAGACTCCAAGATGCAGCTGCAGGTAGATGTCATCTTCCCCCCTCGCTTTCACATGCATGACAACTGCAGATGCTATTCCTGCCACAACTCCATTTCACTGGTAACTTCAAAATGCAAACTAGTCCAAGAGAATAATTTTCGTGATGACCCAAACACCAACACAATAGTAGAGTGATTTCCATTTCAGTATTTCCACAAGTTACAGTACAACGCTGTGATATTGCATACCTAACTCATTCTTCTGCAAAGACATTCCATCAGTGCATTCCCTCTGTTTACAGTCAACATTGAAGGCACCCAACCTCCACCCTAAGAAGACAAACAAGATCAAATTCTTCCTGGTCCTAAAAGGTACGTGTCACAGAAGACACCCAACAGTACCTTCAACTGACTAGGTAGTCAGACTGTTCGTAGCACAGCAACCTCCCCCCAAAATAAAGATCAAAATATCAAAGCTTATTCCAATACTGGTTTTTGACTGAGGAAAAAATTCTCTTTTTCAGTGACATCTACACCAACAGATGTCTTTTCTACACAGGGGAATTCAGGTAACTTTATTCTCAAGCTGCAGGTGTTTTTACAGCCTACATGTCCAAACATTAACTTTATCTTGAACCTAACTTTATAACTGAAGTTGAGCAAGGTATTTGATGTACTACGCCATTTCTGTAACAGAATACCATGTGTACATCTGTTTGAAAGGTTTATTTCTATCTTCATAAATACATAATTTTCTGAACACTGTGCAAGGCACCAAAAAATTAAGTAAAATCTTTTATTTTAGAGTATTTTAATCTCTTTTGACTCAATGAAGTAAATAAGAATCTGAAACAACCTATTTGCCAATTACAAGCCAGCAGTTAAGGCAGGTACCATTGATACAGTGCATGATTTTCTATTGCAGTTATTTAAACAAGCAGTGTTTTACTATAGAAGTGCATATACGAACTGAATTCCAAACACCAGCAACTCAAGATAGGCACCTAGTTATGAAATTTCCTTGCATGTGTAGTAGAAAGCCGAAAGTTCTGCCATAAAGTGCAAAGACTATGGACAATAACACTTTCTTTTGAGCGTTTTGATGCCAGTAACATAATACAACGGCTAAACATCTATAAATGTGGTTTCCATTACAAAAACATGTTCCACATAAAAGCTTCATAATACAATCCAGAAACAGAACTTGTGCGTGTACATATTTAAAAAGTTGAAGCTGTACTGGCATACTTAGGTACCGGGTATATATTCGCTGACCTCTACAGACACGCACTAAGTTTATAACCAATTTACACGTACAGTCAAAATCATTCCGCTTTGAGCACCGTGATATCCACTGAGTTTTTCCATCTGAGTGACGATGTGCGACATCCGCCCTGGTAATCTGCAACCGAGCATTGCCTGTAAGATGATCTGGTTCACAGCTCTCACCCAGCCCTCCCCAATAAACGGAACCTAAAATTAGTGTCTTCCCAACACAAGCATATGTCATATGTGGACAAATACATTCATGGTCCCAAACTTAAAACAACTGGTAAGAATTTCACAGTGATCTGGTTAAGGAAGCACAAAGACAAATGATTACATTTAAGATGAAAATTGCCTTAAAACTCAAATGAAGCTAAACTGTTATATGATGAGAAGCTAAAGGAACAAAGTATTAACCAATTAGAAAAGTGGCTCTTTCCCAACTAATAACAAAAAACCTACAGCAATAAACTTAGGGTCCTACTGCTGCAGCAGCCTTTGAGGTAGGTGGCGATGGCTTAAACCGAGGTAGGTAAAGTCCAAACTTGTTTTCAATCCCTGCAAAAGTGGCAACTGCCAATTTATAACCACCAACATGGTCAGGGTTAGGAGCAGGGAGCGTGATCCTAGATTTAGGAACTGGCTCTGATCCAGCCGGTTTTCTGCAAAATAATCAAATTAAGAAGTTAATTTCCATAGAGTAAAACCAGTATTCACAAAAATCTCCTCCATAAAGTAAGCTGAACAAGATATCTGAACGTACTCCCCATTAGGTAACTAAATTAAATGCTACATTGTAATGAGAAATACCCTGTTTTAAAACCTTCCACAGCAGTTAAGAGCCTTCATGTTGATTGAGTATGGTCAAATTCAGATAAAATTTCTAGTGCATTAATCAAAGCTGCAGTGCGCAGAAGCAGGGGTTTGTAAGTCTCTGCCACAGTGCACAACCAATCCAGGAATCTAGCAGAGTTCAAGTAATTTTTGTGGTGGCTTTCAAACTACCATCCCCAAAGCACCATAATGCGGCCTGCAGCTGCTCCTGGGATCACGTGAAACAGCAATATGCACATCCATCTGTATCATCACTGGAGACAGGAGGCAGAGCTGAAGCTCCAACAAATAGGTTTTGGACTTGGTGACACCTATAGACTTCTTTGGATATCAAGCGCCTTGCCTGATCAGGGGCACAGCTTCTCCACCAAACTAATGAGGACTAATGCAGAGAGCATCCTGACCTGGCAGGCGGCCCATTCCCCGGCAGTTTGATCACCAGCCCATTATTCAGCCTCTCACTGTTGTCTCTGTTTACGCTAACACAGGTCCCCAGCTTGAAATGGTGATACAAAATGTGGCACTGCCTTGCTGTGAAACAGCTATGGGAATATCATCCTAACCTCCACCAGTAGATACCACATACTTACACTCCTCCGAAGTCCACGTAAAACCATCTCTGCAGTAGCTCGTAAGTCACCAGAGTTACACCAAACTGAGGAGAAGATCGAAATACACGAGCTTGAAAGAAAAGGAAAGGTTCCTAAGTTACAAAAATCACAATTAGAAATCACTTAGTAATCAAAGCTCTTTTACACACCTCCTGCTCCTTTCCACAGCGCCTTTGGACCTTCCTCTCGAAGGATCTTCGCGAAGCAATCTACAACACCGCTGTAGGTGGTCTGTCCTGCCCGGGCTGCCACCTGTAGCCTTGTTTTGATGACATCCGCAGGTGTCACCAGAGATGCTGCTGGCATACCTACAGAACACAAAAATCATCAGGGGGGTACCACTGGCTTGTCACATGCGCTACATACCTTGTTTACCCAGGGATAACTGTGACTTCTGTCCTTGGAATCAGGAGAATCCAGGCACATTTGATTTAAGCAGAAGCTGAGAAGAACAAGAGGCAACTGTTGTGGATGTGGCTTCACTCAGAGAGAGCTTCTCCTAAAGGACCAACCATATCACATGCTTCCTGACAAGCTCAGAGGCACAGGCTGGATTTTTCAACGCTAACCAGAAACTTGCATAGTTAATAAGCACAATGTTTTTGGAAGTGAAGTCTATCCTTCCCTTTCCTTTTCACGCCTTGCTGTGGTCCCTGGCATTCTGGTTGCATACCATGCCAGAATGGCCTGTGCACACACACCCCCACAACCCCCTCACGCAGCAATGTCTCCGAGAACCAGATAATGCCATGCATGCTCAGCAAGGCATAAGAGCTAAGGTTTAAAAAAAGGGTCACGCTTCTCATTAGAAATGACAGACTGCTCAGCTGCAAAGCCACAGCTGACATCCTCAGCAGAACACTTGGAGAAAGATTTAAATTTACCCTGGCACATAATCAACTGAAAGCAAAAAATACCAAATTACCAATGGGTGGTATTTCTAAAAGCATTCCTATCCAAACCAGGGCTGCCCATGTTTAGAATTGAAAAAAAAAAAAAAAAGCCCCGAGACTGTACCCAGAAGACACTGTCTCTTATGGTTTTATTACTTTCCCATTCTGCATCTGTTCCAAACCAACTTGGTCAGATGTAGATGCATAAATCTCCTTTGTTTTTTTTTTTTTTTAGGTTTAATAATTCTGAACAACTTTTGTCCAAACCATCATGGTCTGGCTTCAAGCACTAGAGCACCCTTCTGCAGACTGCTCTAGAGATGCAAGCGTATGTGGATCACCTCCTCTCACGGACTCCCCACAGTAACGCACAAGCTGAACTTGCACAGTGGTCAGTCTGGCAGGCAACTGCTAAAACCCGGCAAGGGTTTCTGAACTCCAGAAATGCTGAAATTCCTCTTTGCTTAGCCCTACCCACACAAGGATATTGGTTGAGTCTTCCATTTAAAGCTGGACTTTCGTTGTTCAAAAGCCAACCAGTGTTTTCAAGGAAAACCAAAGGACATACTTAGAAACAATTCTGCTTACTACACATTGACTTCCACCTTCTTATTCCTCATTTCTTATTACTGGGGTATTTTGCAGTTAAAGATGTTTTTAATCCTGGTTTTAGGAGCTATGTGTACAGGACAAAAGATTTTACAGACAAATAAAAATTTACAGGTTGCTGCCGTGAGCAGCTTACAATCGAGATGAGACAAATGGCACAGCAGGAGCTGACAATAAAAAAGAGGAGTGAGAGGAGGAGAAGGAAGTTCATGGAGGCAATAAGCAGATGGAGCAAATTAAGGAGAGATCCTGTAGCTGATATTAGAATTGTCTCCTCAGAAAATGCTGTGGCATAACAGGTTGAGACATCTGGTGAACAGTGAAAGCCAGAAGCTTTCAAACTAGATGATGTGTATGTTGCACATGTCCCTTACAACAACAAAAAGGAAGAAAATATAAGCAGCACAAGCAACATCCACTGGCAAAGGACACAGATGTGCATCTGAGCGTGGCCAGTTTGAATATCCCAGCACCACAGGCTGTGGAAAGGTGGAGTTTTCCATACCCAAATGGAGATTATGCACATGTCTAAAGTCCGAAAACCAGGTGAGATGCACAGCCAGAGCAGAGACATCAGCCCAGAGAACCAGCCAGCGTTTCAGAGGTGGTGGGGCTTTTGTTTTGTCTTCTCCTTGACTTTCTTGTTATAAAACAGCTGACACATACAACCCCACCATGCTTTACTTGTACCCAATAAAGGAAATTCCTTGGTTTTGTAAATAGTATGATGACTGTTGTATCTCTAACACTGCAATTTGCTCATGGGAGTTAACCTAGGCTGGGATTCACAGGAAGCACTGGATAAAATTCACATTATAGCTAGGTTGGTAAGCCATATCAGCAACAATAAAGACTGCTTCTGTGCCTGAACTTCAAAGGGACAGTTATCTCAGTCTGCAATCACCTGACAATGGCTAGAAAGAGAAAAATAGGAAAATCTAAGAAATTACTTGGCTTAAAAAATGCCAGCTTATGTTTCATGTCTGTAAATATGATCTAAAGTTGAAAAATTGTTTTGTTCCATTAAAATGGGTGAGAAATAAGCTGGCTGTAAGCTTCTGTTGGGATACTTGGAGGCTGGCTCAGGTTTGGGGTGGGGGAGGAGAGAGGACAAGGAGTTTTTAAGCACCAGTTATTTGAATACGGCTGGTTTTCCCAGTGCCAAGTCGATTCCTCTGGACTATGAGCTACTGAATTCAGAGCAAACCCAAAGAGCTGAAGCAATATGCTTCAACGAGACAGACTAACTGATCAGCACCGTCAGGCTTTGGCTTCATCCTAAGCCCAGACACTGGCTATAAAAGGTGTCTGGCTCTTCACGAGATGCAGCCCTGTGTACAATCCTGACCAGAGGCAGTTTCCCTAGAGAGAAGAAAACTTGAAATCAAATGAGAAAACACAGCTAAACCACCAACCATCTGTTTGTGCTGGATTCGTACCGCTCTTATCATTTTTCTCACCTGGCAGGTCGCAGCAGCCTCTCAGGGCCCACACTGGAGGAAGAACCTGGCTGCAGCTCATAGAGAACAAGCAGCCCCCAATGAACACGATGGAAGTACCCGCTGGTGTGAGCCCTCCTACTTGCTACATGCTCCCTCAAACATCTTGTTGCACAAATTTTCAAGCCCATTAGTTTCCTGGAGGGAAAACCCGGGGCACAGCAGGAGCAGGACTCTCAAGCTGCCCTCTCCAGGAGGCCACTACTGAAGAGTTGTCCCCTTTGGGTGTAGAAGATGGGTGCTGTGCCAGGGACCAGCTACGAGCAGACACAAGGGCAAGCTGAAGCCACAAAGCATACCTCTGTCTTTTCCCTTAGGCTCTGGTGCACTCAAGTTAAATGCATGTGACAAGCATGATTTAGCGCTCCTGTTCACTATGTAGCAGACTAAACCAAGTGCTCAAGATCACACTCAGCATCTCCATCATATCTAGATACACTAGGAATCAGCAACCTATGGCACAACAGAAACGTTTCCAAGATTTTCTGTTTTGTTTAATATACAGAAAAATAATGGTAATATCCCCACAAAGCCAAGTAACTGTATGGGATATTGCAGGGACCAAGCAATTGTCATCATTTTGTCACAGGCTATGTCATCACTGTGTTTGGAGAGCTGTACTGCCAGCACAGCTTTTGGACTCCACATGCCAAAATTCAGGATTCCTTTGATCATAAAGAAATTCACAAATTTTATAAATCATTTCAGCGACAAACAAAACGGCACAAAACAAAGATGATCTACAATGACAAAGCATCAGCACTTAAGTCTTTCCCCCTGTTTTTCCTCCTGGATGTTGCAATTATGCCAGTAACTTACAATATCTTTATTTTATACATCAACTCACTCTACAGCATGGTAACTTTCTGCTATTTGGGCACAAGGTTGCAAAATGCATATAACGCTTCTGAGCTTTCCAAAGTTCTCCTTGCCATAACCGCTCCACGGCAGGTGCAATATAGTGACATGAAGAAAGAAACCTGGGCACTTACCAGCTATTGATCCAGCCAAGAGCAGATTTCCAGGGCTAACCCTCCCATCTTCATTTGCAAATGAAGCTTTCAAATGAGCATAACAGGGGAAGTAAATGGCAGAGAAGGGGATGTCACGCAAAAAACATGCCTTAGCACCCTGTGTTGAAAAAGAGAACAAGTTTTGAGAATGAGCACATTTAACATGAACACCAGAGAACAGAGCAATGTCATAATTTTTGTATTGTTACAGAGCACTTAGAGAAAAAGCAACTCCTTCTCTCATAATCTGGAGAGATCCATGTATTTCACCCTGCAGAGAAGTGCCTCTGTATTGTTTCTTGGTTCAGTAATTTCTGTCGTATTTGTCTTGCCAACTTGTTCTCTCTTACTCCCTAGTACTGTAGCTATTTGCTGGCAATAGAGAAAATGTTATGTGCTGGAGTAAACTCTGGCAACACCTTTGCAGAATTTTAAATAGTTGACATCGTAGCCATGCACCCGTAGTGGGAGTTTAGGAGGTGTCTGAAGAAGACAGCTACAGGACAGGCCTGTCCCCTCTCAATCCCACTTACAATAAATACTTCAGGGAAAATAGTCCCCAGTCCATGCGTCTATCCAGACATCACAATTGATAATGCAACGTAAACTGAGGGAAAGGGGAAAAGAAAAAGAGTAGGCACATAACACCAACTCTTTTGCAGAATAGTAATACGATGTTACTTGTGATTTGTGAAGTATAGGTGATCTGGGATACATTTTGTCGCAAATAAGTTTCAGCTCCTACTACTAAATTTGCCTTGCTATCAATTCTGTAAGTGGTACAAACAGTCAACAAGGTTACCAGCAAATATAGCTGGCTTCAAACCTGAGCAAACAGGCAAGGAAAGCTTTTTTTGGGTAGCAGCAATCAATCAAATGTTTTTCAAGCAAGGGAGGCCACCAAAATAAAATACCAAACAATATCCATGTTCCAACAGCAAAAGGGACTTGCAATCTGCCTTTCCTTAATATGGAGATCCAGAAGGCACCAGAGCCTGAACACATCATGACTGAGACCCGCAAGAAGGCACGAACAGGATGTGGCTTTGAAAAATAGGTAAAATCTTTCAAGCTTGCAGAAGAAATGGTTCATGGGTGAGCCTAAGCCTCTTCTCTTTGAAACAAGGGTGGAGACATGGTAAAACTGTTTGAGGCTCATCCATGGGCCCTCCTGGAATGCCCTTGTTACTCTACTTCTCTTGTGTGCAGGTCTGCCAAGGCATGGATCAGTGCAAGACATGTCACAAGGCACAGAATTTAATTAAATCTCATGATACGCCTCGACATATCTGTAAGCTTAGCTTGTACTGTAACAGCAGCTAAAATACAGTGCATATCCAAGTCAGAGGCTGTTTATCAAGCAACGACACAAAGGCTGCAAGGTATCAGAACTGAAAAGGTGCCTTTCAGTGAGGCAAGGCAGGGGTGAGTGAGCAGGATGTGTGACGGGAAAATCAGGTACTGCTGCTAATAAGTGCAGTTTGCAGTCACAGAATGCATCTGAGAAAATAAAGAAGATTTATCTAAAAACAGCCATTAGATCTTCTAGTCAGACTTTCTGTGCGTCACAGATGCAGTTACCGAGCACAGTGAGCACAATGAGCTCTGCTCCAACCCGAGTTGCTTTCCACCACACTTTCTCAGCTTATTTCTTAAAGTTTTCAGACTGAAAACTGACCATTTCCCTTGACAGTCCATTTGGAGGTTAACGACTCCTGCTCTTCAGACCCTGTGCCTTGTTGCTCACTGGATTTGTCTGATTTATGCCACCAGTCACTGGTTCTTGCTACACCTTTCCAGATACACTACAGAAAATGCCATAAAGGAACTCAAAGTGCCGCTGTTGAAGCCATTCCACTGCTCATCCGTGCTGAATGGGGTTATCAGCCATGGAACAAAGTGATTCTGGGCTGGATTCTCCTCTCAAAATTATCTGGAAAGCCCGTACACTTTACCTTGAAGGCACAGAGAAGGTGAATCTTTTGTATTTACCAGAGACACAGAATTCTGGCCTCTCGTATGCCACAGAAGCCCGTTTCACAGTTTACCTTTAATCTTCACATAAAAGACTCGGGTTTAACCAAGTTCTGTACAAAACCCCAACTTTTTAATGATTAAATGTCTGCACTGTATTTACCTCACAGAAAAAAGATGAGGCTCCCTAATGAAACATTCACAGACCAATATTATTTTTAGACCATGCCTTTCCTCAGAGCAAATCTCCTCACTGCCTTCGCCCTTAAGGGCGCATTACTTTTATTTTCCTCGCAATGTTGTCATTAAACCCTGTACACATTTTTTTCCTCTGCATTTTTTTCATACTCTGAAATACCTCAACATAGTTAAAATAACTTAAGAAAATCACTAAACTTCAAATACGAGCAACTCTTAACGGAACTCAAGCTGGCTTTATTCCTCCCCCTTCATTAAAAGGCTCTTTTTCATGGGGCAGAAATGACATATTGTTAATATCACTAATAATATACTTTCAGGTATGCAGAGAGGCAGGGATGTCCATCAACTTAGCTGCTCAGTGTAAACAAAACCTGGATCAAAACTTGGATCCACTTTAATAATAACCCAGCTTGGCTCTGGTCCAGCATCGCAACAGTCTAAAGTTTCCCCTCATCATTCCGTTCAAAGTCTGGGAAAGCATGTTTAAAAGCAGGCCTCATTTAACTTCAAGTTAATCATCCGCAACCAGCCTAGGCCAATTAGGAAGGCTTAGGCAGATTGGCCACAGTACCTTGAAACGCAAAAGAAACATTTATTTTACTTCTCGCACCTTTTTGATGTGGACAACGTGCTGAAAGCCAAAAGGAGTTTTAATCAATCCCCAGAAAGCTGTAAGGATCATCCGCCTGAGTTTATTCTGGCAGCCAAGGTGCAGACCTGCCAGGCATGAAATTGTTGGGAGATCCTGAACACCAGGACATGCGCCTCCCTCAGCAACTGCCAGTTGGCTCCCATCTTCAAGCTCTTTAATAACATTAAAGCTCTTAATCTCGGATAGTATCTCACTGAATAAACCAGCAGAGGAAAAAAAATCCTCATTGTCAAAGATTCGGACAAATAAGCCCAAGTCAGTGCTGGGGCAGGTTCTTTAGCATGCTAATTCCTGCTTATACCAGCTCTACCTGCAAATAAGGCTCTAAACAAACTATTTCTACTACAAGGGGAGGGTAATTATACTGACAAAGGCACCTCTGTGTCGGGTTGGGCAGAAGGAGCCGGCAGGTCTGGGAGACGCAGGCTTAACCTAGTCTCCTGCAGTGAATGCACATTGTCTAGTGCAGGGGGAAAAATGCCAGACTGGGGGGACCTCGCAGCATTCAAGACAACAGTGGTGCACCTTGTCTGAGAGGGTTATTTAATGCTTCTGGCACCTGTACTTACAGCCACCCCCTCTTTTTCTCCTTTACAGGTTTAGAATTTATTTGGCATGTATAATTGTTATTTTGATCCTATAGCTACAAACAATAGGCAGCATGTCATTTCTGGATCATTTTGCATTCTTCTTGGGTTTTACTACAGACTTAACCCTTTGGAATCGGAGCCCTAACAGCACCTAACAGGTTTTGTAATAGTCAGATATTACTGACATTTGTTTCAAGGGCTGTATTTTTTTCTACTGTAAAAAGACACTGCCTTAAAAGCTGCTATAGGTTTTTATTGACTTATATTTATACCGACCAAAATATGAAACTGATTTAGCACATCAAATTAGAGGAACAAAACGCTCATTTCAAATGCTGTGCTAGCACTTCAGATTCAGTTTGCAGACAAAAATTACAGCACTTGTTAGTCAGAAGGGCTTTTTATGGTTAATTTCAAAGAAAATTTCTGAAGAGCGGGTTCTCACCAAAGAATACAGTCACTAATAGGCATGGTGGATGCAAATTAATGTAACACAAAACTTACCACTCTGTTTCATATGTTTATCATCCTGCTGTAAACCAACAATGTGAGGAAGTGAAATACCTCAGCTGTTATCAAAGCAACCAAGTAGGAGCTTGGTACACATCCTGTCACCTGAGATGACACCTTCCAGGTCAACACAGCAAAGCCCGTTTATGAAGTGGTCAAAAAAAAAAAATGAAGAGACTTTTGGAAGCTTTTTTGACTAATTTTGGAAATGCAAACTGTGTTGGCGATAACAGCCAAAGCACAAATCTGGGCTAAATACTTTCTAGAAATTGTAATCATAAACATTACCACAACCAATGTATCCTTTCCTTGAAGAATCATTTACTACCAATTTACTGTCTTCTTGGGATCACAGAATAACTTTGTTGTGCAAAATTATGGACTGGCACTGTTATGCTGTAAAGCTTCATTCGGAATGGTTATTTATAAAAAGACCAATATTTTATTAAACATTTTATGGCAGATATTATATGGATATGAGTTTCTATGATGTACAAAGTACACAGGTGCCCTTTTAATGTGTACATACATAAGCACTTTAAAGATGTCTTTCAAAACCGATATGATATAAATTCAACTGACTTTAAGGGGACTTTATACATACTACTGTGTAAGACAGGCAGAAGACAAAAAATGTCTTAGCTAATCTTGTACAGTTACTTCAATATTCAACTGTGACCAGAAATTAAATAAAATCTATTAAAAACATTGAAAAGCAGAAATATACCCTTTCCCATTTCTGCGAACACAAATTACATTTTGCATTAGGTTAAATGATATTTTCCCTGACTGGGAAATGTTGTCTCTGTATTTTTAAGAATAGCTGTCATCTACAGAACATCTGTAGCTAAAGAATTTACTAGTTGTAAGCTTCCATGCCCTGGTGCTTTCACAACAACAATTATTGGCAGAAAGAAGACAAACAGAGGAAACAAATTCCTTCTGCACTGTTATGTGCCTCCCCAAAGGAGCATCTGAGTTTTGAGAAGTACAATATTTTAAAATACTTATTTACACAAGTAGTTCAGAATTTTAGACAAAGGCAGAAAAAAATATTTGCCTTCTAGCTTTAAAGAACTACAGGGGTTCTACCTGGCAGTTAGCCTAACAAGCTGTATGTGTCAAATCTTTTTATTGCTGGAATTAACATGCATTTTATTTCTAAGCTGTGTATCATTACAGAATTGCTACTATCTGAGCACCCAGTGAAAAACCACAGCGAGTTTGGGAATAAACTCTGGCTTTAAATTGTTGTGCTTACCATGTTGGACAATTAGTTGACATGAAAAAACCTGCCTTGTTTTCCAGACCTACTGGTCTGAAGAAAGGGAAGGAGATGAGATTTACATTATCTGGCCTGGACTGCGACAGAAATTTTCCCCAAAATCAAAATTTTCAGATTTATAAAGATACACCAAGACAATACCAATTTTCAAGGACAATCTCCTCAAAGCACTAGGATGGTCCACTGCACTGTACAGAAGGTTGAGCAACCATGACAGAAGGCCAGCATGGATGAACAGAGAATTAATGATTGAGCTCAAATGCAGAAAGTAAAAGGGAAGCAGAGGTCCATATGGACAGCTACCCAGGAGAAATACAGAACCACTGCTTATGCATGCAGCAATTGAGTCAGAAAAGCCAAGGGTCAGCTGGAGTTGGAACTTGTAAGGTATGCGAAGGGGAAGTAAAAGAGGACTTCTGTAAGTACATCAACAGCAAAAGCACAACTGAATAAACTGTGAGGCTGTTGTTCAATGGGAGCAGGAAAACTAGTGACAAAGTACATGGAAAAGGCAGAGAAATTGCTTTTTGCCTTGCTTTTTACTAGTAAAATCTGCCCTTAGGCCTCTCAGCTCTATGAGCTTATCAGAAAAGTCTGCAGGAGCACAGCATTACCTACAGAGAGAGCACTGAAGCCATCCATAAATACACAATTCGTGAGATCAGAAGAGATACCTCAAATGGTACAGAGATAGATGGCTGATGTCATTGTGAGACTTATTACCTTCAAATGGTCAAGTCAGTCAAGGGGGTTCAGGTGACTGGAAAAAGATGAACATCACACCCATCATGTGTATGATGGGACAGCCACATCCTGGGCTGCAGTAGCAAGGGTGCAAGGGAATTGATTATTCCCCTCCATTCAGCAGTGGTGAGACCACATCTGGAGTCCTGTGTCCAGTTCTGGTTTCTCTAGTACAAGAGAGATGTTGCCACTATGGAGTGAGTCCAGTATGGGACCATCAAGTCACCTGAATATCCATGGTATATGAAGAGCGGCTGAGGGAACTCGGTGTGCTCAACTGCAAGAACCGCAGGCTAGGGAATACTTTACTGCTCTCTTCAGCTGCTGAAAGGGAGGGTGATGGGATGACAACTCTTCTTGGAGGTGCACAGTGGATGCATTAGAGGCAATGGACAGAAGCTGGAACATGGCCAATTCCAGTTAGGTATTAGAAAAAGGATGAGGGTTTTTTGGTTTTGTTTGTTCTAAACCATGACGGTGGTTAAATACTGGGTTGGGTTGCCCAGATGACCTGCACACTAGCTAGCTTTCAACACAAATTATTCTGATTCTAACATCAAGTCTTCAAGCAGAGAGAACAGAGCAGAGATCACGGCCGAGCACTACTGTGAATTGTTTTGTGTCACTAGCACAGTAGAGCACCATGTTCACAGGCCAATGAATGACCCAAAAGAATATTGATCTCACTAATATAGCGTGCCATCAGAACTATGCAGCCTTGGTTTTCTCTGTTAATGCAAGACACGAACATGGAAATTACCTATATCCCTGTATCAGGGGTGTGTGGAAATTTTATTTTTAAATCCACAGAAAGTGCTTCATAGGTAGAAATTAATACAAAATACAAAAATTCAAACATGCAGTACATCTTGTTAAGACATGCAGGAATTTGCCCCATGAAGCTAAGACTGGCATATGTAATCCTTCACATCTTCTGGCTGCAGTTATAATTCATGAAAGTATATTCTTCCTCACTGACCACCATATGGGATTCTTAAAGATTTACACCTGAATTTCAGCATTAAATGTTCACAGGAAAAGAGAATTTTCACTGCAGTCCTTGCAGCGCAGTCAGTGAAACAGCACCAAAGCGGAGCAAGAGAAACAGAAAAGCCAGCGTGCAGCAGCCTGCATGACAAGTCCTGAGTTAAGAGGTTTGTAATTTATCAACACAGAAGTAGACTCACAGTGATGAGCAATGGAAACATGTCAGTTCTACTATGAGCTTGCAGACTGAGTGGTAATGTTCTCATTCATGACAAAAACCCCAAATGCTTAAAAATACCCTTGCTCCTATTTTGAAAAATTATCCCTATGGTAATATTAGTTTCAAGTTAGCATGACATCTTCTGGGCTCCACCTTCCTGACAAATATGTGATATCCCTCCATTATTCTATCTCTGTAACAAGCCTATTTTCTCCACTGCTGGCAGTATAGACAAATCATTGACCTTTGCTCTGGATTTCACAAGCCAGTCGTTAGCTTGAGGGAAACTCTTCTTCTCATCTCAAAGCAAGACCTTTAAGGAAGTTCTGTGAGCAACAGCTTCTCGCATTATCCTGCCCTACTTGGCCTCATTGGACAGTGGCCATCTTCACCTTTTCTGAGGGCACAGCAATACAGACACTTGATACCATTTATATCCAAACATCCATTAACGTCCATTGATATCCAGACATCAGAAGTGAATTATTTGGGTGGTCAGTGGTGGAAACTCCTTTAGAAAACTACAGTCAACCCTTCTTTGAGCAGTTTTACAAGAACTTCTAACCAGTCAAGTGGAAAAGGAGGTACATTATGGTCTTGAACCCAAAGTGATGGAGCAGTTATTTTTTGTTGTTTTTTCTTTCTTCTGGCACAAAAGAAAATAATAATAAAAAAATTCAAGCCATACCAAACAGGAAAAAAAGAGGAGAAAATAAAAAAATTCATCAACTTTACAAAAATTTTGTTATCAGCTGTTATGAAATGAAATATTACATTTAAATTTTGGGTTGTTCAACAAATTTTAAAGAAAACTTAGGAAAAAAAAAAAAGAGATATATCAATTTATTTAAAATTAAAATTCCTGAAATGGAAAGTCTAGAATTTTGCTTTCAACACTTGCAAAAGGAAGTTAATAAATTGGTCCTAAGTCATGGCTAAGATAGACCTCAGTGTAATATTCCAGCTGTTTAAACATTGGTCTATTAAGCCTATAAAAATCCCAGAGGATTCATAAATAAAACTGTTTTCTAGAACAAGTATCTATCCTTGTTCTTCTGAAACAGTATGGACAGAGTCTTACTTCGATCTACTAAAGTAAGTTCATTCTGGGCTTGAAATACAAGCCTTTTGTCTTGAGACACAAAATACCAAGCTAAAACAAAGACTTAAGATGCAAAATAACAAGTTGTTCCTGTTAGAGTGAGCATGAAAAGTACTGAGATAGACACAAAATCCTTGCTCTTTTTTTACAGTTTTAAAGCTAATTTGACTCATGAAGAGCACAAGCATTCCAAATGTACCAAGATATTTCAGTTCTCATTAGCAGAACATTTATTATTATTTAATACTCACTTGCTCATTATACTCACTAAAATAATTTACTAGAAGCACCATCAGAGATAGTAGCACCTACCAAATCTAGTCTTGTCTGAAATTCATTTAGACCGTTGATGTCTCTGGGCAGCATTTACTTGGGCTGGTGATTTTGATGCAACGAGTTATTAATCCCTGCCTGGCCTCACCAGCACTGCCAGCTACAGCACAAGCATTCAGGAGAGGATTGGTTTTTTTCCTCTAACATCGTTGTTCCACAAGCACCTCAAGACAGTATAAAACTCCTCTGATACAGACTAATGGGTTCCCCACGACATGAAGCCATTCCTCCCTTTCCCTGGGTACAACCATCCTGAGGAGCTACAGAGTGAGCTGGTCTGGGTTCAAAATAAACTTAGGTATAAGGAGGAGGAGGCTTTAGTTCTAATGAGTTTTCTGTTCCAGATCATTACATGGTGGCACCAAGACTCTTGCTGGCATATGGGAGAGGGGACAGATAGGATTGCCCTTTTTTTTTCTTTTTTTTTTTTGGCTACAGTGCCAAAGTGTTTGATGGACAAGAGCACAAACCTGTCCAATGACACAGCTAGCTATGACTAAAGGTGCACGCACTTGGACACAAGCTTTCTGACCTTCCCTGTGCTCTGTTTGGTGAATGACTGTGACTGCCAGGTTAAATTCTCTACTTCTGTCAAATCAGTCAAGTTTTTGTAGGCAATGAATCCAAACTGGACATAGAAAAGGACATGAACACAAGGAGTGGAGTGGAGGGGTGGAGAGAGACAGAAACAGTCAACAGAAGAGTTAAAACAAAATCAAACCCTTCCGTGGCTTTTTTTTGTGGAGGTAAATGGACTTAGTGAAAGAATGTGAGTGAACCAACAGAATTGTGCAGCTTGTGATTAAATAACTGCCTGTTTCAATGCAACATAGTGATGTAACCAGCTCTGGTTCAGGTGTATTCCTTACAAGTATTCATCAGGTGAATATTCACCAAATATTCTAGAAAACAGAAATAATTCATAATATGACCCAAGACATTAATGCTATTTAAAAATGGAAAAAAACCATAGCAAATTGCTCAGCCACCAAAAGCAGGAAAAACAAAGATCTCAAAAGTACTAGCTTCAGTAAACTAGTTCATTACTCTTTCTGTTTTCTGTTCTATTTTTTCTAGTCCAAGTAAAAGCCAGTAGCTGCCCTCCGCTCCATTCCTGCACACCCTCAGGGATGCAGACTGTTTACCATACCCATGTTTTCAGTTGTAAATGCTGACCTGATCAACACCATAATGCCATTTACTAGGAGTTTACACAATAGCATCAGCTTCAGTAAAACATCTAAAAAATTAGCAAGTCAATTTAAAGGGAAAAAAAACTCTCCATCAAATTCTATTCAGACCTGCAACTTCTCTCCAGGCCAAAACATACATACATCTACTCCTGGGCAGGCTTCCCCTTTGTAATGTTAACAGAACAATTTAAAAGGATTAGATGCTTAAAAATGGAGATGGAACTTCAGTATTGTGGAGGAGGGGGATGGAGCTCATTTGGTGGTTTTTGAAGCATCTTCAGTTCACAGCTGCACTGCTGTAAATAAGCAGCAGAGGAATATTGCCTGCTGCACTGGAAATACTGGGACAAATGGGCAGTGTGAAAGCTTCCTCCCAAGAAGTAGGCTGCAGAATCTGAAGAAACACCACACGATGCTCTGAAGTATATGGCATTCAGTACAGTTTTTGTATCAATACTGTGTGCCCTGGCTATCTCAAAGTACTCCAAGATCTTTCATACTCCCCCACATCTAGTCTCCTCCATCTAAAAAGTAGAAAGCATTATGTTAATCCCTTTAATTATTTGCATCATACATTCTATTGGATTCAAAAGATGTTTCTAATCCTGCTGCAGTCTAACATGAAATTTATTTCTACATATTTACATATCTATGTGAGGACAGTGATGTAGAAAGCAGAATTGTAGAGTCTGTAGTATATAGTCACAAAAACAGCTTTTCCTGATACTACTTGTGGCAATGTTCTTCTAAACTATCAAGAGGAAGCTTGCTTTAGGAGTTTATTTTTATGCCGGGCTCCCACAGTCTGTATTTCTTCACTATTATTGTGCTGCAATTAATTCCCATCACCAAATTAACAATGACATCTGGGAAAGCTGCTGAATCAAACACAGAAGAGCAAGAACACAGCTCCAAAACTGTAAGTTATGTATCATGAAACAGATGAAAACTAGTTTATTTTTACACAAGGCAGACTCAGAAATTACATCAGGAATCACAGACTAATCCTCAATGAACAACACTTACACCTGCTGAAGCGAGAAAAGAAATCTTAGTAAGGTCCACAGGAACCACATGCTCAAGAACATGAGACAGTTTCTTCCCTTTAGTTAGAAATTAAAATGAAGAATTTTTTTAAAGTATAATTACATCCACCTATGAAAGTTTCTGAGAACAATGAAATGATGTTCTGATTTTAAATATTCCCAACTGGCTTTTAATGGGTGTGTACATAGAAAAACAAAAGCATACCTTGTAGAGACCGAAGAAGCCTAGGTCCCGTAATACAGTGAGGGCACTAACTCGTGGACCAGTAGTAATTTCTCCAGCCACCTGTAATCGAATCTTGACTATTTCCAGTGGATTGGTAAAGATCACTTGAGAACCTCCAGCCTGAAATTAGAAGTGGAAGGCAGTACATTAACCTGGTACATTATTTGCAGTGGATGTCCTGTTACATTGAAGAGAAGATATTTTTAATCCTGCTGCAGTCAATTAAACTATGTGCAGATAAGAGTGTCAGTATTAGTTAACAAAGTGCAGCTCACAAGGTAAAAAACTCACAGCCTGTCCCCCCTCCCTGCCCCGAGAAGAGTGGTCAGGGAAAAGTGAGAGAGGAAGGAGGTCAGCCACTGCAGGACACTGCAGTACATCAGGCAGACACTAGCTCAATTCCAGCTGCAAGAATAAATTCATCAACACCAATTTATGCAATACTGACAAGCCAAGAACATTATAAAGCACGTAATGAAGCAAAAGAAAAAATTAGTAACTAAGTAAAGAAACTGAGATGTGCATGCTGGTACTTAGAAAGTGAAAACATACTATTGAAGAGTAGAAGTCTGGCAGAAGCTTTTTCAATTTTGGCATGAGTTCATAAAACAAAGAACGCATGGATTCCAAAGACCAAAACTGCAGATATACTGTGCTTTTTTTAAAACCTCACTGAACCACCAGTTTCAATGCCATTAAATCCTGTTTGATTCAAGAGTCTAAGCTCCACAAAATTATTTGTGCACCAGGTAATAAAGAAAAGAAGGTCTACAGACTGAAGGATTCTATTAATGAAGAACTGATAAATGTTTTTAACCTGTCAGTCTCCATTTGTTGGGAACACATCACTCAACTGATTTTGAAAGTTAGAAACACGATGGTGGCAAGCATTTCACTCCCTGCTAGTTCTTGTAACATTTGTCTCATTCACAATTATGTAATGTAGGGCATAACCTTTCTGCTACACTGACAGATTCAAAGTTTAAAATTTCAAACAAGGAAGAAAAGGTAACCTGAAGGTTACCTAAGTGTATTTGAAAAATACTCATTCAAACTCCACCAGGCCCAAATTCAACAGAGTGTCATTCTAACTTCTGTTAATTTCTTAATTATGTGGCCCAACAGCTATGCCATTCTCTAGGTTCTGAAATCACACAAACTATGCAAAGGGCAACCCTCACCCTCCCCACAACAAAACAATTTTTTTTTTCTAGATGGTAATGACAAAAACGAAATACGCTGCATTTAAAGGCACTTGCATCTAGCCATGTCTAGTATGTAAACACTATGTGCACATCTTTTTAAAATTATCCAAATGTTAAAAGAATTAATCATAGGTCAGTTTAACTATCATTCAAAATAAAAAATATGAGCAGTAATATGGTTTAAATAATGTGCTGAAGAAATGGCAAATCGCACGAACAACTATTCTTGTCTACCACTTATACTGAGCATACATAGTGTGGTTACAAATTAAAGTCTTTACATAACCCCCAAAATATCCCAAATGTTTCCTATTTTGACCAGAAAAAAGTATGCTCTTGTGTAACTCAACTGGTTTTGACTTTCAAATTGGCATAATTGAATTTAACTGCTTTTACCAAACTAGAATCGCAGTACATATAAAACTGCTATTCTTGTTGCCATCAGAAATTAGACTGATAAATTATTTGGCACATATGCTGACTTCAGTTTTGCACTTAAACATATTAAGTAAGTAAACATTCAAAACAAAAAACCTGCTTCTTTGAACTTCTCTACTCATCTTGCAAAGTCTCAAAATAAAAAAAAGTCCTGGAAAGGTCCTTATGGTAGCTTGTAGCTCCTATATAATAAACATTTTGGTCTATGTATTACAAATATTAAGCATTCCCACATGCCATGACATATATTTTCCTCTTAAAAGGATAAAATCCCAATTGCAGGTGAAAATGTTCATTTACAAGTTTGCTATGCCACAGTCCTCTAAAACACGCTTCTTAAAAACTCATACCAACTGATCTATGTCAGCACAAAAACTACTTTCCCTCAGTATGATATTCTTGCAGTTCATTGTGCCATAACTCCATGGGAAGTGCTCCTTTTATTTTCACTACAGGAAAACCATATTAAAATATAAAAGATGACAACAAAATTAATATTGTTATTGCACCAAAACACTGAGCTATTTGAAAATCTATTAAGATGTTTATAAGTTAATACCGTATTTAAAGAAAGGAAACGGAAACATAGATCTGATTCTGAAGGAGAACAAAGGCAAATAATTTCTGAATTCAAACAAAGGGGAAGCACTTCAGGTGCTAGCACATATGAATGTTTGTTTTCATGTCCAACCTGGCTGCATCAACACTTCCAGCATTAGATGTTTAAGGCTCTGGGTAAATCACACAAGACTTCCTCTGCCTCAGCTTGCTATTTGAAAAATGGGGATGCTATTATTTACGTCATACAATCAAGCTCACAGCATTTAAATTTTTAGACCACTAAGACCTGCATGCAGCAGGCATTACTAAAAAGACTGTGGGTTTTGCTGCCCACAAAGCACATCTGAAGAAAGACACTGGAAATTTCCAATGAAGTCCTTCCACAAAACTGTCCAGGTACTAGCCCAGAACTCCCTGAACGACCTTTGTCATCCTCTGAATTCGATCAAAGATATACTCCAAAAATCAAATGGTGAATAACTGAAAGTGATGAGCCTGACAATACTTGACAGAGGGTCTCGGGAGGAGGATTTCTACCACCTGCCTGCTTTGTGATGGAGAAGAAGGCTAGTTTATCAGCTGTGCGTGCAGAGGCAGTTCTAGCGGTAACAAGCACAGTTGCCTGGTGGGAAGCTTTTATCACTCTGTTATTTAACCATCTATGCTGGTAACTGCAGCTCCTTACTCTCAAAATGGGGGAAAAGCAAACAGGAATACTCGCTAATGAAATTGTTTCTTGCTTATCTAGTACTGGTAACTCCTATTGTGTTATTCATCATCATAGTATGTATCTCATAAATATTAATGGTATTTCCTCCCAGTTCTCCTGTGAGAAGACTACAATCAATCTAGTTTTACAAGAAGGGGATTTGAGGCTAATTGTATGCCCAGTGTGCACATCTCCTTAGCTCAAACACACAGAACTTGTCAGAGTCTCCAGATATCCTCATCTCCAAATCAGTAGCTTAAATCACAGGCATGGCTCTATTTTCTCTCTGAGTTTTTGCATAGTGTATGCAATTAAAGAAATCTCATCAATCTGTTCTTTTCCAGTCTCTTCAAAGTGCTGGTATTAACTGTTATGGGAAAAGCAGACAGAATATCATCAGCACATCGTATTATCCTGCTCCTTCCTTCTGTTCGGCCAGAGCTGAAGAACACTGCCTTCCTCTCTGCTAACTTTTGCAGTTGAAAGTGTATCTCATTTTAAAATTTTGCAATATGCTCCCAGAGGGCAGAATCTGAAAACTATTTTTTTTAGCCAGAATAAACACAGTTTAGCTCAGGTTGCTTAATGATTTCTCCACTAAGTGTCACAAAAATCAACTTCATCAACTGTTTAATACAGATAGTTCACAGTAACATCGACTCTTACACTGAAGTTACAAACTTGAATACCCTCAACTCTGAATTCCTTATCACCTCTTCCAAACATTTTTTAAAGAAACAAATGATCTGACTGTAAAAGTAAATCTATTACTTTTCAGTTATTATCATGTGATTAAAATAAAAACTGCAATTTTGAGTTATTTATAGGAGTAGTTACCTAAAGGTACTGCATAGGTAATTATCTGTAAGGGCCCACAAAGGGTCCATATTATTCTGAAAGAGTTTAACATTTGACCTAATCACAAGCACTTAATGCTCTTGGTGAAAAGCAAGAAAATAAAAGGGAAATACATCTGACATCTAAGAACTCCTCATACACACATAGCTAGAAACCTGCAAGCCTATAAAATGTTCAGCGCACTTTAACACATGGACAGCTAGCTGTGCATCCACACGCTTGCGAATTTTTAAAAACAAGCTGACCTTTTTTTCATTTTTGTAGTTCTTCAACTCAGCACTCAGTATGATATCACCCAACACCTCTCGATGGCAGTATAGTCTTGTACAGTAATACAGTACTGTCTATCACATGCCACCTCCTACTTTCATACTTTACTGAACGCAAGGGAGAAGTAGAAATAGTTGAAATGTATTTTTTTCTTCATAAAGAAATAAAACCCACTGTGTATTGAAAAAAATTAGTTTAATAACAGCCGCTTAACAACACTGCAGTTTAAGAAGTCAGAACATTTTCTACTTATTCACGTGTTCGAATCACCTCGTAATAAAATTTACTGGAAAATAAACAGATTTTCACCCCCTTCATTACATTATGACAAGAAATTCCTGTTCTTTTTAATCTAACTAAATTTTGTGCCCTTATGAGATTAGATAAGAAATGAGCACACCAGATCCAGCTCTCCTAAGGCTTTCATATCTCCATTTGAAAGCTTCGGTGTAAGTTCTGAAGAGAATAGAGGTTGCCATTCAGGAAGAAAATTCTGTGTTTTCCATCCCAGAAGAAAGTACTAGATTGTTTTCCTTTCATTGCTACTGACCAGCAACTGTTCTTGTGCCTCTAATTAACCTTATTACCTACTTCAAATCATAGCCTTTTTCTTGTTCTCAGCTAAAAGCATTTAGGGTCA
Organism: Coracias cyanogaster; assembly: GCA_033124195.1. NCBI lineage: Eukaryota > Metazoa > Chordata > Aves > Coraciiformes > Coraciidae > Coracias > Coracias cyanogaster. The sequence continues at coordinate 72,481 of JAVSBS010016304.1, read as the reverse complement.
GCCTAGACCTTTCTTCTGCATCCCATCCAACTTGTCACGTATCACCCTTTAAGGCTTCACGGATGAAGAAAGGATTACTACTGCTATTAGAGTGTTAATATCTCCCAACAATATCACCAAGGGAGAGCAATTACGGCAATTAATGGCAACCATTAAAATACATAAGCAACATATTATATAATTATCCAAAATCAACTTCTGCAAAAGAAATCGTCTACAATGTCTTGGTTACTCCTTCAATTTACAAAAAGACAAGCAGGTGCAAGTTCCAAAAATTGTTTATCACATACAGTCATACTGAATATCATACACCATCTCAGGCCTTTACTCCTTGCAGTTGGCAGATGCAGCTTGTTTTCCTGTGCATTTCCTAGCATCCATTAATCCTAATTGAGCATTGTACAGACATAAAATGAAACTTGTTCCATGTCATAAAGAAAAATCTAAATTAAAAATGCACTCAAGGTCTGCAAGAATGGAAAAATTACCATCTTCATTGTATAATAAAGGGCAACTAAAGCATAGAAGTAATCAATGATTTAGTACAAAATCACATACTAACTCTATGACAGAATGAGACTTAGAAGTCAGATTTATGGAGTGCCACAGCAGTGCTCCAAACTACCTCTAAAAGTCTTGGTGTTTGTATGCCAAAAGATCCCAAGAGCATCAGATGAATTACACTGAGCTGCTGCAGAGGTGATTTCACTATGGACTTGCCTGTTACTAGAACAACTACTGAGTAACAGACATCTGTCCAAAGTGACTGTTTTTCTTACAGATTTCAAAGGTGACAACCTTAATTATGTGGCACTGTATGTCAAGGGCAAAGCATACTGGATTCTCAAAAGCTCGGTTCTATGTTACCTTTTTCTCCAATAAAGCCAGGCTTCAAAAATCCAGATAAGCCATTTCATGTTATTTTGTATCCTCTCATCTGTGGGCCTATCTCTGTACAAGATTCTGATAATGCTCTTTAGCAATGGGAGTTCATATAGTAAATAACCTTTTCTTCAGATCACGAGATTTCCTGAGCCCTCAATCATCTGCTTTTCACTACCCTGACCAGGCTAGCACAGAAAGAGCCTTCGTGCTGCTCAGGTAGAGCTGTGTTTTTCTCCAGCTAATCCTTCTTGTCTTCTGAGGACAGCCTTCTCTTGGTCTGGCTAAGGTTTTACTTTAGGCAGCTCAGATAGCAAATGCTATTAGAACTGCAGTCTTGTTAACATGCAAGCGTACATAAAACCTAAAGCAAGCTCCTTCAAACGCTGATGTAAAAGTGCTCATAAATAGAATTGCAATTAGGCTGAACAGAATTACATTCCAGCTACTGCTTCAGACAGATTTTCAAGACTCAGATACAAGTTGTGACAATTGTCGTCCGATAGTATATTAATGACCTGGCTAAACAGAAACAAACAGGAGTATGGTTTGTTTACAAGCACAGATCAAGTCTGCAGTGGGGAAAAAATTAAAATTGTGGATTTGATATTTTCCACATTATAGGTAATTCAGTTCTCAGAAGCCTAGCCAAAAAATCAAAGTGGAGCCAACTTGATTGGCATTATAAAAGCAATTAAGTTACAGACCTGTCAAATATGTTAACATTTGGCTCTGTCTGCTCTACTTGTCTATTTTGACTAGTTGTAGAATCATTTAATGATTTACAGACCTTTCAAGTCTTAAGGCATGGTAGCTGTACTAAAACTGTGACCCATTATTTCTTGGTCACATCATAAATTACTGTGACATCAGACATATCTTCCTATTTCTCATAGAAAGCTAGATTTTAATTCCTGATTTGAGTTTGAGGCTTTTGTTTCTTAGGGTTTTTTTGGAACCTGCATTGCTAAACACTAAAATATTTTACAGCCAGTAAAAGGAGTAATATGAGAAAGGGATGTGCAATAAAATATAATTGTCAAAACAAATACATGTTTTAAACTGTAATGTATGTTCATATAAAATTTTGCAGTCATTATTTCTAATATGATAGGAAAAAAAAGAATACGTTTCAAATTGAAAGAATACTAAGCATGTTTGTTGGAAAAAAAATGGGCTTTTTAAGAGTTCAGAATGGTTCAGTCCTGCAATCAGAAACATATCAACCTAAACCAATGCAACCCTCCTTATTTTACAGCTTGAAGAATTTCCTCTCTCTCCTTTGTTTTTTTAGGGGAGAAGGAAAATTAAAAGGAAGAGGTGACAGGAAGCAAAAGAGGAAAGCATCTCTAATTTGTTATGGGAAAAAAAATAACATTAACTAATCTAAAAGGAAAATTCAAAATAGAGCTAATTCATGTTGCGTCTAAATCTTACCTGCTTTCAAGAAAGGCCAGTTTAAACAGGTATGACTGGGTGAAAATTTCAGCAAACTATTTTTTAAGACATCCAAATCTGCAAGGAAACATGGGGTGAGGCCAAAGAAAAGCAGGAACTCTGCACCAGGAACTTCCCTACCCTTGGTACAACCTCTTGGAAGGGCTATCATGTTACTGAATGTTGCCTTCCCAAACTACACTGTAAAGCTTAAATGTAAGATTAGATTAAAATTAATCAAGAGACAATTAAAACAGAGCAGTGTTGAAATATAATGGGTTTGCAAATGCGAAATTACATTTAAGTCCAGACCTAGTTAGGGTTTTTTGTACTGAAAGTTTACAATTACCTTAAATTATTCTGAGTATGCTGAAAATAACTACAATTGTGGTAGTTGAGAGGAGAAAACTAGACTTTAAAAATATCTAATTAATTACAGTATATTCTATGACATTAATTATATTAAATAGACTTTAATTTTAAAATATTAATTTTATGTAAAAAGAAAATAGCTTTAAATGTAAACAAGATAAAAATGTATTAGGAGCTTTTAAACTTTTCCTTAAAACAAGAAATGTGAATGTTGGGCTTTTACACATGCAGGTAGAACTCCCCTTGAAAGTAGTGGAAGTTAGATCTGCTCACAACAGGGAGAACAGACCTCTGAGAATAAATCTGTTAAGAGTTCAAGAGATTTATACCATTTGCTTTCAAAGCCAATATGAGCAATCATCAAGAAGACCATCAGTACTTAAGTATCTCAATAAACTATACTAAAACTTTTCTGTGTGATAGCAGCTGTCCTTTTTTTTTTTTTCCCCAGACATACATGCAGAGATTTTTTTCCCTCTGGCATACATAATACTCAGTTTCATTTTACCCAGAGCTCAGCCTTGCTTGCCAAAGAGAATACAATTTAATCAGATTTAGGTTTCTGAATAATGAAAGCAAGAATGACACTTTCAGTCTCCTTGAGCCTACAACTTAGAAATGTCTGAATTTTTGCAAGTAAGCAATCTAAGAAGAGAGGGAATTGCAGTCTGTACACTCTCTACCTCCACTGCAGTACCACAGCGAAAATGTAACTCAGCTGTGGACTTACTTTTATTACTCTCTGAAACATAAAATAAATGTTGTAAGTAGCTTAATGAATCTATTTGCACTGTATTGGTTATTTGGCACAATTCATCTGGAATTTAACATCATATTCCTTTATAAAAATTAATTCTGGTCAGGATTTTGCACTTTCCAGATGAACTCCATCTTAACGGTATCTAATTTTTATGTTCCATAGCAGAGTTGAGGTTGTCCAAGCAGGACCAATATGTTTTAACTTTATGACGATTACTAGTAAAGTCTCTAGAAATACGCCTAAAATTGTCTTGACAACTTAAATAAAAGCAGATCTATATGGGGTCTGTAATTGTACCGTGTTACATGATTTAAACTGGCTAATAGTGAGCACACACTGAGCAGCTGGGAAGGAAAAGAATGTGTGTGCTTGGAAAGAGGAGGGAGAGCAGAAGGAAAGGTTAATAAAGCAAAATATTTTTCTCTTTTCTTGCTGAAAATTAAGCCTCCAATTTACCTATACAATCGTAGTACTATATGCAGACAAGACAACATCTATAGCTATTTCTTTTTAGTCATGCTATAATACTTCTTTTTTTGTGAGTGTTTTATGATCACTTTTTACTTTGCATCTTTGAATCTCTTTCCTAGTTACTTCCAGACACTCAGTGTAAATTTTTCAATTAAACATGGAATGGCTTTATTTAACGAACTAGGCAAAATGACTGCTTCACCTGAAAACTTAGTGTTAAAGGCAACACCTCAAACCCACCAGAATAATATTTATGCCACTCTTACAGAGTTTTCAATTGTTTAATATAACTCAAAAGTAAGAATAATGACCAGCACTCTATCAAAAAAATCAGGTTACTTTTAAAAGAGGCTTTTAAGTGAATCAGGTTTAAAAGAAGCAAACAGCTAAACTCAGTATGACTAGTGATTATTTTTTATTTAAAGTACAGAATAAATGTAAAGACCATGAAAAAAAGCTTACAGGAACTTTAAGATTATTGCCACTGCAAGAAAAAGATCTAAAGTTGCACTTACAGCTTCCTCAAGATCATCCTTTCATTAAAGAATCACTGAAGGTAAGTTACAGCATTAGCAGAAAGCAAACATAGCACATTTGTGCACTTTTTCATTCAAGTCAGCTTTGTGGTTTAGATGATCAGCAGATCTTAGCTCTACAGTGTCATTACGCTATGACTTCGTACTAAAGCTTTTTACTAGTCTAATAATGGTAAGGGCTATATAGGATTCGCATGTGCAATGAGAGTCCTAAATGCACAGCAGAGAACAGAGTTCGTGGTGAGTGTCAGGCATTCTGCAAATCTGGAAGTTACATATATTTTTATGGGTAACAAGTACCAGTGACGAGGAAAATTTCTTACAAACAAAGGAGACAAAAATGTTGAGTTAGTATTTTAGATAACAACCATCCTTAAGATTCTATGTAAAAATATAAAGGTTACACTTTTAATTATATTCTTGGGGGTCTCAAAAAAAAAAACTCAGCAACCTATCACTTTCATCTTCACATAATAAAAAGCTATGAAACAGGCTGTTAACTGAACTAAGTGCCAAGAGGTCATGAAGTAAAAGATCATTCTATTTTCTTTTTTTTTTTTTCTGCAGGAGAGAAAACAGTTTACAAAACAGAAAAAGATTTGTTCAGTGAAACAATCAGCTTTAGTTACAAGTGCAAAAGTCAGCCATGTGTACTAATTCTCAGTAATTATGATGCAAAGCGAACTCCTTGGGGACTTAAAAGTCAATGCCTGGCAATGGTTGGGCAAACAGCAGAGTGGAGCTACTCAGGTGATACTGACCCCTTCAAAGCCCTTTGTGTTACTGAACAACCCAAACCATCCAAGTATCTGTGCTCGGTCCCCCCTTTCTTAGGTATTAATGCTACACTGTACTCACAGGGCTGGTATTTAAAACATTAAAATCCAGCACACATCCCAGCACACAGCCCTTGCATAAGCAATAAGTACGCTCCAAGGAAACAGAAGCACTGAAAAAGGAAAATTTAGCAGCTCTGTAACACAATCACAGCTGAGAATTAAATGTGGCAAGTGGAAAGGTGATAGGTCAGGTATCTTTTCTAAAATTCATCTTAGTTGGCTGCCCCTTTTTAGACTCTAACACATCACGCACTTCTGTCTTTTTGCCTCCCACACAAGCGATTACTACACTGTGAAATGACGTAAAATCCCAAGACTGAAAATTTGCAATAGCACTCAACAGTGTCCTTACTGTTTCCACAGTGAAATCGCAGGTTTCATGTTGGCTTAAACAAGGACAAGAAGTTAGGCCAATACAACACTGAAAACTATAGCAAAAAGCCTGTCTTTGGCATCCTGTATTTTATATATTTACAGCATGAGAGAAAAGTTCACCCCAAAAAACTAGACACCACATGTAATGAGAGTCTCCGTAGCTAGTCTGAATTGGGTTTAAAATTACAAAAAACCAAACAAACCTAAACCAAAGACCACCTGCATAAAAGACAAGTTGCAACCCATCTACCTGGCACTAGACTATGCCCTTAAGTGGAGCATTCCAGTTAAAAGAAAACTCAAGGCATTCTGCCACTGCACGTCTACTGCTACAACTTTATGCCGTATCTCACTGTTAATATGTATTTCAAATACCAAATAGGAAAAGCCATCATTTACAGCACGTTTAAAATAAGTCTCAAACCACCTATCTCTTAAGGCAGATCCTTACTTTACAACAAACTACTGGCAAAAAGCTTGCTGCAGTATTCTCATGAATGACAGGCTTCTGTAAAGAGTGCTTTTTGTACAGCATTAAAAAATTCGCAGCAGTCTGTAAAAATAAAAACTCTAGATCAAATGTCATTTTAAATGAAAATTTTGCTGAATTCTCTATGGCTGCTATGTTCATAAGACGTTTTATTAGTGTAAGGGGCAAATACTTTTTACTCTGCAAGCACTTTATTGCATTTTTCCTTCATTTACAGCATGCTTTTTATTTAGGGCTTTAGAGACCCACATTCTTCTCTCCCTCCCCTTCTCTTTTTCTCCCCTGAATGCTCCTAAAGTTACAGAACAAGGGGATCCTACCTGGCAGTCTACAACAGGTCAGTGATCACACAGAAGGAGCAGTGAGACAGCAGCCAAATCCTGCCCTATCTCCTGAGAATTACAGAAAGCCACGGCTTCTCAGCCTGCAACGCAACTGAGCCACCGCACCCCGAGGCTCAGATAATCGTAGTACTCTGTAAGCACATACAGCACAAATCTCCGCACCTACTGAGGTTAAGACACAAGCATTTGTTTTTAAGTTGCTGCTCACTGTAGTTTTCAACACAGGTACACAAGCTGCTTGAAAATGTGCCCTCATCTGTCTTATGACAGCAGAAACAAAGATAGATTGAAAATATACTAACACCGCTCTGCCCTAGTGATCAAAGCCGGTTCAAATAAACAGTGTTCTTTATCTGTAAAGTGCACTGGTCTTTGAACGACTATTCATTTTACCTAAAGTATTTACATTTGCTTGAACAAAATCAATATACCAGATAAAGTAAGTTGTAATATGAACAGACAGAACTAGACCAAATCGTGAAGTATTACCATTTACCCAGTAATACGCCAGTTGTTCAAGATACTCTTTTGTGCAAGCAAAACACTCTTAAAAACTTAGTGGGTTTTAAATACAGCCTACATTCAGGAATGCATTATGTACTGAGTTAACATTACACAGCCTACGTCTGCTATGAACTCAAAGAAGCGTGAGTAGTTTCTGCCATTTCAAAAAGCCAGTATCACTGCAAAAAGTGAAAATTAGTGGGTGCAATAACACATCAGGAAAGAAGTGACGTGGCAGAGTGGGTGCCACAAAGTAGTAACTCATTATTAACTTCTGGAAAGGTTAGCATGAATCCTCTTTAGGCCATAAACTACAGCCAGCATGAATAAAGACACATTCTTTATTAAGGAAACAAACTCTAAGCTGTGAGCATTATAAAGCACAGTTAAAAGGCACGATGCACAGAAACATTTACCCTTTCATCAAGAACGGCTGGCCTATCTAGGAAAGAATTGAGATGCTCTAGTAGAGTCTGCCTTTGAACTGGATCTGTGGTTAAACAGAAGTCTTAGTCCACATAGTTAATCTTACACACTGCACTTTCATCCATCTCGTATGAAGGAAATTAAAAGATACTTACACAGCCACCAGCAAGAATTTCTGCAGCCAGGGGAACAGAGCCATCTTTAGTCATAAACTTATCTCTCACAAAATCATTAACCTTAAAAAACAAACATTTATGAAAGCTGATAAATTAAAAGGTGGGAGAAAACACTCATCAGCTGCAAATTCTCTGCAACTGAAAATGCAAATACATTCATTCATGAAGCTACCGAACTAACAGATATCAAACAAAGCTTAGATTTTATATGAAATATTGTAAAGCTATGTTTTGCTTTCTAACAAAGACTTGCAGCATAATTCAGGTATTTATTATTGAAACAAGATAACAATCACAAATTGAATAATAATTACCTGAAAATTAATTATAATTTAAGATTTTATAAATGCTCACTACATTTACAAATGTATATATAATTTCAATTTAATATCAGAAAGTTCAATAATAAGTTTTAATGCAAAAGTAATTCAATTAATAGCATTAAGTACCTTTCTTTCTTTTTAAATGCATACTGCTAGGCTTTGGTGAGTACTAGCTTATTGGTGAATAACCAATACATTGCGATTGGGTTATAATAAAAGAATTCTTCAGTGCCTTAAAATCATTCAGGAAATAACAAAATTACATACGTAAAACATTTAGAAAAAAAATGCATGCAAACAAGTTCCTTTCTTACAAACACTTCACTACATGCTCATACTATCTCCTGTTGTGCTAAAATTAAACACACAGGAACCACATGGAGATACAAAACCAAAAGCCCTCCAAGTCCAATAAATAATTATTCATTTCTCCCAAGAAGTGAAACCTAAGGTCTGCACCACTTACAAGAACCAGATGAGCTGAACAAGTTGAACAAGCCTGTTACATTTTGGAGCAAGTCCAAAACTGAGTTTTCAGCAATATTCTTAAAATGTACATATACATATATATCTGCTTGTGACTTGTATGCTACTTGTAATCTTCACAAAGTCAGATATAAGAAGAGTTGCTTTGTGGTTTTTGTAATTACATTCGTATCAAGCAAAAATGATGGAATACACTCTACCATGTTGCTGACACACTGAGGATGAAAATCCTCAATATGCTGATTGTAATTAGATGGACTTTACAATGTGGAGAAATGTGAAAACAATCCATTTGCAAACTTACAGTAAGTTTTATTGCCTTCTCTGGTGCTACTCCTAGTAGCTGTGGTAACAGACCTGTAACATGGAAACAGAATTCAATGCATCGACGAACTTGGTATTAACTAAACAAATCAACAAATATATGTAGAGATCACCACCTAGAAATAGGCAATTTTTACAGCAATTTTATGTTATTATATTTAATGAGAGTACTTAAACATTCCATTTTGAGAATAAACTTTTTGTGCTACTACTGCCGATACATATTTGTTTCTTTAGCTTTTTTAAATCCGTGATATTAGCTCACTTTACACTCAAACACTAATATGGATTTGCCAACTATGTTCTGGTACTCTATCCAAACTAACAGTTATTTTCTGCATCTTCATACAAAAATTAATACTTTCTAATTAATCATCCACTTCAAAAATCATGCCTGCAGTACCTTTTTTCTGGCAAAAACAATGGCATTAGATGGCAGGACCCAAGGGGATAGGAATCAAAATAATGCAAAACATTCAAACATGTATGACTGCATTCTTGAGCTCTTTGCCCAGCTAACTCACCAGCTCTTAAAACAAAGGAAGTTATGCTGCTTTCTTCCCAGATATGGAATTTAATATTTTTTGTTGTTAGAAGTGATGTGCTGCAGAACTGGAAGTGGTAATCTCTGCCGGCTTTGATTGCTTCAAGTGAACAGTCGATATTTTGCAAACTTTTGGGCTACACAACCTAAAAACATGCAAAGCTTACCAACTAAGCTTGGGGCTAGAATGGTGTTGCCAGCATTCATCAGCATAATGAAATTAGGACACCATCCAGAAATGTGAGAAAATCACCCCAGCCAGAGTTCCTGGTGCAGAACCCCTCTGAAATCACATATACATATATTACTACACCTAAGCTATATATAACATGACTCTGAAGTGATATCAGATCAAATAAATTACAGAAAAGGACATTCTAAAATATCAAGATATAAAAACTATAAATATAGTCCAGTTGGAGATCTGTATGAACCACCAGTTTTGGAAGCAACCTAAAGGGGACAAATTAAATTCCTTTTCACTAGACTGAGTTGAAGATGGCTTTTCTACCACTTTTCAGCTTCTGAGACTTTGCATTTGTAAAGGCAATTGTAAAATTGCAGGAAAAACATGTTTATCTTGGCACAAGTTATTTTTTTCACCATCTGGTCCACTCCTTTTGCACTCAAATCTGAATGGGACTGTTACAACTCAAAACTTTTCCTAAAACTTCGATGTAGAAGATAAATAGTAAATAGAGTAGGCAGAATTTACAAAAAAAAACAAACCCAATGCCAAAAAACCCCCAAAACCCAAGTGACCAACCAAAAACCCCCAGGATTTTTATTTTTCTCTCTACTTGACACACTTTTTTTTATAGTATAAAAGTCCTTTGGAAGTTTAATTATAGATAATGCTGTGTAAGCCTACTACAAAATAGCATTAATTTACATTAAAAGGTAGCATTAATTTTAATACTACATTTTGCAGCCTCACCTGACACCAGCTAGGCCTCCTTTCTCCAGCAGCCTATGAAGATAGAAGGACTCTTATTTGCTCTTATAGCTAATAAAGCTATCTGTAAGAGGTACCTGTACATTCTATGACCAACAAAACTAAATTACCTTTTCTTTATCATTTTAATGGGAGCCCTGAAACACTGTTGAAAGATTTCTGAACATGATGAGTTTTGGAAGAAAGCAAGCACATCAAGGGACACATATGAAAATGTCATTTTTCTGTTGGGGTTATCCTGACAAGCTGGGAATTTCTCAGTGTTACTGTGCATTAGCAGATCAGCAAGATGACACATGCACAGATGATGCAGGACAGGCTTAGAAATATCTGGCAGTGTCTTAAAAATGTATGCCTTTTATCAGAGAATAACATTTTGCACACAGGCAGCCTGCTAGTATAGTACATAGCAAACATAGCCTATTTCTAAATATTAAGGCTTTTTAGTAGCAATGACCATGTACCACTTCATATCTGACACACTGTTGTAGGTAGGACTCTATGGGAAAGTGAAGGTATAGGTGAGAGAGAGCACCAAAAGCTGCATTCAGTTTGTGATCATACAAACCACTTTCTGAAAGCAGTCTAAATACATTGTGAAAATATGTGCAATAGCTCACTCAGCCCAGCTGTGGTGATGGCATCAAGTAAAAAAACCCAAAAAACCAAACAAAAAACAAAAAACCAAATTTATTTGGCCAAAGTATTTTTTCAGACACAGTGTGTAACGGACATGATTTTCCCTTCCCTGACTGAAGTTGTTGCTTGGTCTAGGTAAAATATCTGAAACCATTTGGACATCTGATAGAAAGGCAGTAACAGAATGCTGCCCCACTTTTCAATTACAGGATTCACACATGAAATTAAGACAATCACCAGTTGCCGTTCAAGTACACCTCCCTCAGATGGGAAATGGGGTATTTCTTGAAGATTTTGTGCTTTTACAGAACTTTGGGTAGGAGTAGGCTTGTACTTCCATTCTACAAAAATGGTACTTCATTGCATACTTCTGGAGGAAAGCTTCTGCCATGGGCTTGTTGTATCATTAGCATGGGAGTCCATCAGTAATAACGAAGTTGCATGATTAATTAATGATTAAAATCTAAGACTAGATAGCATCTGGAGTCACTGCAGTGCTAGAAGCACCACCAGGAGGAATAAATCTAACAAATTCCTAAGAGTTAATGGCCATAGATAACAGAATCTTCTGCAGCATTTCCTGGCTATTTAACCCTCTAGGAGAAGTGGCATTAATAGCACGGCTACTGAACATTTTCATGAGCTACACTTTATTTCTGGCACTTAAATTTCCCATAAAATTTCTATCAAGTATAGGTGAAATAATTTCTAGTAGGGGCACTGCTGAAGAGAGTGAGGCATTCTGTGACTCATCAGGTGGACTTCTGATTAAAATAGTATTACGAAATGTAAGTGCCCTCACAGTTGGAAGAGATGTTGACAAATCACAGCTTGCAAAACATTCTTATTTTGCATATATATAAATAACAGTGAGTTTCTAAATACGTATTTCAGGTATAAAAGTAGCACAACAGTAAATTATAGGTATATGAGATGAGTATTCTTTTCAGCCAGAGAAAGATACAGATGAAAAATTCATCTCAGATGTACAGTCAAAAAAAAATTAATGTAACAACAAAGCATTCAAATAATGCATATTATAAAGATTCTACAGAGGTTTACGTCATGTTTGGTTTTTTTAAAAAATCAAAGTATCTTCTCAGTGGAAACACTGATTATCCTTAAAACCAAATTGACATTAAATAAAATTTAGTGCTCTCTTTATATCCACAAGATGGTGTAATTTACCCTTATCTGAGATGGTGGTTTAGAACATGGTACTTTTGCCTTTTTCAAGTTTGGAATAAAATAATAATACAAAAAAATAAAAATAAATTCACCTCACTGGCTGGAAAGATGCTACTCGTATTGAAAATATCATCTGAAATGGTTGAATTCAGAGTACGGTTTATAATTCCTGCTTGCTTTCCTGAAGTGCATCATGACAAACAGACCACTGCTCCAAAGGTATACACTATAACATTTTTAAAAGGTTTTGCATCACTATTAAACTAAGCAGGAGAACTCTATCAATGACTACTCCTTCCTCTAGTGGGGGGAAAAAACCCACATTTACTTAACTGTGAATGCACCGCAGTGTAAGAAAGAATACCAGTTACCTATTAGCAGCAAGAAGTAACGTACCCTGTAGTTTGTCTAACCTAGTGTTGTACTTAAGACTGGAAAGAGATGATTCTTGCTATGAGTTCACTGCATTAAATTGTGTCAATATACTGATCTACAAAACGTTCCTTTGAAATTTTCTTGTCCTCTCAAGCTTAACTGGAAATCGTCATTCCCCACTTAATTGCTGAACCTTCTCCAGTATCATCTCCTTAGAAAGCAAGCAGCAGTCCAAATTTACAGAAGTGCAGAGAGGAAGCTCCACATTTTTAAGGAGTTTTCTCTGACTTTTTAAAAAAATAAGTTAAATCAGGGTGCCCTTTAAGTAGAGAATCTGTAGAAACACAGGTCTCAATTTGCCTCTGAAATGATGGTGTTCTTTGCCATCACATAATTCCTACTATGTAATCCAGAAATGAGATTATTGCTCTGGGTTTAGAAGTTCAGCTCCACCAAACTGCCTGAGATTTCACTATTCAGTATGCCTTGGAAGATTGGAAAGTATTAAAGAGGGTGGTGAACAGGACAAGCTATAGTAACGAAGGTTCCTAAAGTTCTCCACGTTTGGCACTGAAAAAATCACTCCAAAAACACAACAAGCAAATGAAGTTAAGGATACACATTTATGGCATTTCTGAAGTTTTTTCCCCCAGGTGAAAAAAAACCACCAAAAAAACCCCAACCACTGTGCTTCAGAATGTCAATAACACAGAAGGAGATAATAATGAAATTCTGCATTTTTATTCTTTCAGAATCCTGGAAGAAGCACATATACATTTGCAGGGAATACGTTTTGCTCTTTAGCTAATAACTGGGACTTTTTACAATTCTGATTGCACTAATTCCGTACAAAATAGAAACCATGCCAATCCGCTTTATTAAATTATTAGGCCTACTCAAAAAAATGGCCTCAAACTCAGTCAATAATAACCAGGTCACATGTTAAAGAGTGCGCATGTATCACACCACTTGGTTTGAATGTTGTTTCACATCATCATTTACTTTTCTTTCAGGTGCATATAGCTTTGCCAGATCCTAACAACATTGTACTAAAATCCTCCGTTCTTCATTCCCGACTCAAATGCTTTTAACAATTCATTTCTGTCATTACAATATTCTTATTTTGAAAAGTTAAAAAAAAATTTCTAAGAAAGCTGGCTGAAAATGAAAGAAGTAACAGAAGTTTCAAATCTTTCCTCAACAAATATGACAAAAGGAGTTAAGACCTCAGTAACTGGGATACCAGAAATATAATTTGCTTTCTCTCTGTGACAGAGAAGAACTGCAGTCTCATGCAGTAAGTACTTCATTATTCTTGTTGACTATTTCTGCATTACTTGAACTTACACCATTGATGCCATAACTGGGACAAGGCCAAAAAAACCCAAACCAACCAACCAAACAAAAAAAGCCCCACCATTTAACTGCAGGCACTTACCTAAGATACCCAAAATGAGGATGAGTTACATCCTGAACAGAGTAAATTAGGTTTTGGAGATTTCTCCATTGACTACCAAGGGAGCTTGGAACATCTAACTTTGTACCTTGGGTGTATTGGTTACGTATACAAAGCTAAGCGGGTTAAAACCCAGCTAACGTCTCTGCCTGACTCAACGGTGACAAGCTACACAGAGGTATACAGAAAACTTGATAAAGATGACTATTCCCAGTTATTAGGGAAGCACATGAAACTGGTTCAGAGAGACATTTTTCTCACAAATGATACAACAAAAAGAGATCTGGTTAACAACAAGGTACTGTATTTTCTCTTTTATTTTTAATAGAAAGAAAACAGATAAGAAAGGACATTGAAACAAAACAGAAGTGGATGAACTACTTCTTACAAAACAGGACAAAACATTCTTGGTACTAAGGACTACTACGGAAACGAAAACTTGACTAACAGTATATTTTTTCCTGTAGGAAATTGCTATTGTTGCCCTATCGCAGATGAGGAAGGGAAGGATGGATGGGACCTACAGAAATGTTGTCACTATAACGAGGTTTTACTTATGAAGAAGTTTGCAAACCCTTCATCTATAACGACTAGAACCAACAGCACAAATGAAGCAAAACTGATGTCTTCATAAAAAGGCTTAAAAATCCAGACTCCCACTCAACTCTTATTAGTAATATAATTAATATATATCACCTTTTAAACTTACCTCTATAAAGCCCAAAGAAACCTTCGTAACGTAGCACTTTCTTGAAGCAATCAAAGCTGTTTTTATACATAAGTTCTCCTACAAAAGAGCCTGTAGAGCGCTGGTTTTGCATTCGAGTTTTTACCAAATCAATTGGGTAGACTGCAGTGGCTCCAACAGCTGCAAATAAAAATCAAGCTATAAGAAAACATGATTTTGCATTTGCAGTGTTTGACTGCAACTGTCATCTTCCACATTTACATCTCAGTTATCAGCAGTATCTTTTTTCTCCACGATATACTCTGGATACATTAAACCACCTCCCACTTCCTGGCCCTACCTTACTATTAATCTGACTCTTCTGCAACTGGTTTGGTAACAAATCAGATAGGAACACCACCTGCAAACTCCAGGGGCTCATAAATTCCAAAACACTTGCAGACCAGATGACCCCTTCCCATTCAATATATAGTCATCCCATCCCTTAGACACAGCTCCAAAGGAAATACTGAGAAAGCTTCCACTAAATTAAAGGCAGAAGGTGAAGAAGGGCAGAAGAAAAGAAACAAAAAATTGAACAGTGAAGATGAATATTCTTCTGCTCAGTCATGACTAACCTCCAGCAACTGAACCAAGGGCAAACCTGTACGCTGATTCTGCAATCTGGATGAGAATAGGTCGAGACACATCACCTGGAGCTTTCTGTCAAAGCAGGATTTAAGACAAAAGGAAAACAAAGAAAAATAATCAGAAGATCATATTTCATGGGAGACCATCTCATAATCAGACAAATATAACTACACAGATATCTGGAAAAAAAATCACACAATACACTGGAGATTTTGTTTTCTATTCTTATTTCTTTTCCACTACTTTGTAAGTGCCATATAACATAGCTTCTTCAGATTGGATAGCAAAGAAAAGAATAACTGATATCACAACAAAATTATTCAACTCGAAAAAATCAATGGTCTCAATGTGCATATGAGGGCACACATATTGCACCTTAAGTCATTCATTTTCTGCAGCTAAAAGCAAATCCAGTTTGGAATTTCTTTCTACTGTCATCAAAACCAGGTATACCTATTACTTCTCAGGCTAACAAAACAAGTATTTAAGCATTGTTCATACATAATAGCTATGGAAAATAAGGTTTCATAAAGCACTCCCACAATTTCATTTTGCTCACATTCTACAAGTGCTAGATTCAACCCAATGAAAAATAAGTTTCAGAAGTGCTCCAAATTTAAAACTGCTGTCTCACAAAAGAAAGGAATTAGGAAAACAGAAGCTTTGCAGGGGTGTTAAGCTTTCCATACTTACTATTACTTTTCATAATACTTTGGGTTTTTAGGGTATTACAAGTAAAAGGACAAAATAAAAATACAGATATATTTTTTTCCTGATAATGTGTTTAGGTTTTAGCGAATATTCCAATGTAGGTGGAGTTGGCCAGAAAATAAATTGAATATATCAATGTAGCTGAAAATCTTTCCAGTCTTGACATCAAGCAGCTGACATTAAAAAGGAAGTGGATGGAAAAATGAAAAGACAGAACACATACCCAGAAGAAATGAAAACATTTAAGCAGGTTCATGTGTCCTAGCATCTTAAAATGGCATAGATCACACTAGCAAAGACGGCGGCTCCAAAGGAAAAACTGAAGAAGCTGCTACTTTCAGTGCTGCATTTTTGGCTACATTTTACTGCCACCTATTGTAACTTATGTTACTCTATATTCAGACCAATGCAAATGCTTTCAACTCCTTTAGGAGTCTTCTAGGAATAGATGGTGAGCTTTTGGAAGCCAACTCATTTGAATTCATCCCAATATAGTCACTATTTAGCCACTGCTCAAAGAAACAGAAAACTGCCACCCTAGATACCGTGTTGGAGTGGTGGTGGGGGTGTTCACATGTAGGGAAGGGAGAAGAAGAAAGAAAAGCAGAAGAGATGCATGTGCGTACACACACACACAGAGGCCTGGCTTATGGCCTGACAGTCCTAAAAATGTAGCCTGCATCAACTCATTGTGGTCAAACTGGCGTCTCCACATAGACCCAGAGCAGGAAAAAAAAAAACCAACAAAAAACCCTTACAAAACAAGGCGCAATGTTAAGACTGCCTTAAAATAGAGACAGAGAAAGGGAGAAACAGAGGGTTAGTTTTAAATCTATCTATACAGAAACTTGTGTCAATGGAAATACAAGATATGCAGAAATAATGTGAAAACTAAAAGATCAACAAATTTGACATTTAAAGAATAGTCCTATTTCTTTTTGCCTCAAACACAACGAAAGTTCATCTGCTCTTGTGCCATCGAAAGTCAATATCCTTTACTTTTGGGAAAGGCAGAGAATATTGATGCTTTTACTGAAACTATGATGGTAGACTAAGCACAAACTCTTCTATTTTGATATTCAGCAGAGCATAGGGCAAAGCAGAGAATACTCCAAAGCCAGGAACACACATATGTGTTCAGAACAAGGGCTGCCATTTAATAGGCTAGATGCTGAAGTTACCATCCATATTCGAAGCAGGAAGTCTTCTTTTCTCATTATAAAGAAAAGAGACCAACAGAATCACAAAACGTAAACACCTTAATTAGGTATACACCTAACATTTACTGAATGGTTGGATGACACTCATATACATTTTATCTTTGCCAAGCAAATTATATTTAAGCTGTCAAAATGCAACCCAAGAGAAAGGGGCACGGCAAAGAGATGGAGAGGACACGACACAAGTTAAAAATATATTCTAACAAGAAGGTATTTCTCATAGATATTACAGAACACACACACAAAAAAAAGCACCTTATCTTAGAACATAGAAGGCTGGCTATTTGTTTACCTGGCACTGCAAACAGGTAATAGCATCATACCGGCTTCTGTTCTTACCTGCCTCTGAGCCTCAGCCAGGTTGTAGGGCAATGTCCCTTCCTCCAGAGGAGCAATTCTTTCAATATCAGCTAACGTCATGCGTCTGAGGAAATTAATTCATCTTAGCATTTGTTTAATAGAGATGGGTTTTCAGAACACAGTAAGTTACCTGCATGTGGTCGCTACACTCTCCTGTTCCCCAACACCACCTCCCACTTCTTCCAAGAAAGAGAGAGCAGGAAAGGAAAGAGAGGAGGGCAGATAATTCTCCACTTACCCCCGTGGCTCATATAGATCTGCTAACTGAAACAAGATGTCAACTTCCATGGGTGTAACCTGACCAAATTTCTGAGCTGCCAGAACAAACTCCTCTGCAACGGAATAAAAATACAGAAAAGAAAAACTAATCAAACCAGCAAAAATCATTGAGAGCACCTCAGAGCTGCTTTACATTTTAGCATTAAGCAGAGGACACTGATGGGGAAGGGAGAAGGGGAATAAAAGTGACCCACCACAAAAGCGTTCCTGCCACTACACAAATGTATGCTTGACATGTTCTATCCTTCATGCAAATAAGTACAACTCTCTGGTCTTAAAGCTTAACACTATCAACAGGATTTAGGAAAACTGGCATACGGTATCAATCAGTTACAGGTCAGAGGGAAAAAAAATCAAATAAAAACCAAACCGGAAAAAAACCCAGGAATCAAGAGATGTGGAACTTTTCATGCATAGTCCCAGTAGGCCACATTAATGAAACTTTGGCATTGCACAGAGAATTCTCTATAAAAGTGGTTGGATATAGCAGATAACATCTTGTTCCAAGCTTGTAGATCGGCTTACTGTGCCGCCAATACAAGTTTATGGAATTCTTCAACTACCCTTGAAGGTCAATTTAATAGGCTGCCAATTTGGCAGGAGTCCTAGGAAGTTTTTTAAACTTCTAAATATCTTTACATAATTTTCTCACGCTGCCCCCACCACCAGTTTACTAGGACCTTTTTCTGATTGAAACAAAATGAAAAACCTGGAGGGTGGACTCCAACAGGAGCGTACAGAAGTGAGTGGCATACCAAGGAACGCTAGTGAGGCAGGCTTTCTCCCTGTCTCTTTGATTTAAAAACATACAGATGAGGCCTTTCCCTGCACTTGTCCCAACCAAATGCCCAAGGAAACTTCCAGACTACAAACATTTCCACCAACCCTTAGTGACTTCCACATCTTTTCTATTTCCAGCCAGAGTACTGTAGATCTTTCTAATGAGCTCCATGTTGTTAAGAAGAGAATTAAATCCATTAAAATAGGAAAAGCTGACCTGATGGGAAGTGGTACCTCCAGCAGCCTAGAGTAGAGACAGTAAAAGAAAAAAAAAGAAAAGAGACTGTTACAAGACTAAGAAAAATCTTGAAATAAAGGTTTTCAAGCAATGTTATTTTACAAGAGCAACAGTAGCACAGGCCTTTTTAAAAAAACTGCAAAATAAAGAAAACTATGTAAGATTCTTATGTTACTGAAACTAATCATGACCAGAATGTAAAACTCTCCCCACCCTACAAACCTAAACAAACACATATGCAGGATTATAACAACATAACCAGTAGTAATTTACGAAGTTCAAGTTTCAGTACTGCTTCAGTTGGAAATGTTTCATAAGTTGGCTTATTTCTAGTAATGAGGAAACCTACTTCTACATGTAAAGTATATTACTACAGAGAAAATTTCAACAAAATCAAAACATATTCTGAAAAAGGTCAACTGAAACATTTGAATTCACAGGCATTTCAAGTCATGGAAAACCAGCAGTAAGCTCTCAGGCTTATACCAGGCAGTCAAACAAAATGGGAACAATAAGGTTTGAACAGTTATTCATTCTCAAACGAGGACTGAGACTAAACCTCTATTTTAAAGTGGTGAAAATTGTTGGATTAATTCCCTATTGAAAGTATAAGGTCAGCAACGAAGCAAATTTAAAAAACAATGCATAAGCTTGCCAAAATTTAATTGACCTTGAGGGAGAATTAAAAAAAAAAAAAACAAAATAAATAAAATCTTATTTTATGATAAGAGTATACAAGCCAGGAAAGCTGATAACAAGACTGGGGAGAGAATCAAAGAATAAAAGTATTCAATCTCATTGCCAGTCCCTAAGTCTTCTGGCTATGCTTTTTGCTGTATGCTTCTTCCAATATTATGTCCAGCGTTTGCAGTTCTCATCACTTCACACATCACCCTGGAATTCTCCCTTGCAAGTCAAAACAGAACACATTTCTTTAAACCTGGATATGACCAGACTTTGGATTACTTGGGAAGTGCTTCTACAAGTTCCCAAGATTAGAAACTGTGGTCAAAAGTGAATGTACCTTTTTTTCTCTTCAGTGAAACTGCAGAATTGTAATATTTAATTTGCTTTATGCATTTTAAATTGGAAAAAAAAAGTGTACACTCAAATATAACAACCACCCAGATATAACAACCATCAGTTAATATACAGTGAATGTCCTTGGGTGATGTTCCAGTTCGTATGCTGTCCCAAGTGCTTGGATGTCATGCTCTGGACCTTAGAACTGACATTCAAAGCAAGTTCTTTGAGAATTACTTTCTAAGTGGGATGCAACGACATTTCGGCACAATCTGTATTTGAAGGTCATTACTAAGGTCCTTCTATCTGCTTTGTCTTTTGTCTCAGGAGACCAGGAACATTGAGGATACATATTCTGCAATAAGACTTAACTTTCGTTTGTGTAGGTATTAACTGCTAAACTTAAAAACATTCAACCATAAACTAGACTATATGCCACATACAGTGGTCAAGGTACATAAAAAACACAAAAAGTCTTTGCCTGCTGGGATACCAGAACTACTCACAGCTACTAGACATTCTTCTACAAATGGTGTCAGCATGTGTGGCCGGATAGTGACCATAATGTCCCTGAAGTCCATAGCTGTGACTCTTCCAGCCTGAGCATTGTCTCTCTGCACAAAAGCTTGTTTTGCATGTTCTAACTGTATCTCCTGAAAACATACAGGGGAAAAAAAAAAAGTTAGTATCAAAATCAGCACCTTAATAGTTAGATTTTATATAATGCAATCCTACAAGATATCTCATACTTAACAAAACATTAATTTTCATTGGATATTGTATGTGTAACTTTCATAATCAGTTATTCAGAAAATGGAATCAGAGCTCAAGTATGTCAGCAATACTAAGCAAGTCCTGCAGTGGACAATGATGCTATCCTATTATTTCCATTATATTTGCAAATGCATGCTGTAAAAGTTACATTAAGGCAAGACCCAGGCTAGTCAAGATTCACCAGTATTATGTATTCACGGTGAACATCATCTCCTGCAAGTTGATATTATTTCACGGCAGAATTCAAGGGAACAGAGTGTGAAGGGTGAAAGGCAGATTCAGCCAGTGTAGGATCAGACCAGCTGGAGGCCTGCAGCTGCCATCCCTCCTCCTGCTCATTCAGCTCACTCCATGGCCACCGATGCACACTGCCCCTCAAACCATGCTTGTCTTTTCAATTTAGCCTCCTGACCTCTTCAATTTTAGTCCTAATTTCTAATTAAAACACTGTACCCAGACTTGAAATACAGGATTAAAACCTCCCAATATATTAAGCAGAAGGAGGAAAGGGAAGGGGTACGCAGAAGGGGGGGAAGGACTGCATTTCACTCAGAATTATTCAGAAATCTCTGCTTTTGATGAGAAAAGATTGTGGGGGTTATAATTTGAAGTGTTACAATTTCAGTTCTGTCACGTTTCCTTTACATTACAGCTCCCTATGTGGAGGTGTTAAAATTGAGCAGTAATATTCACTGTGGCTGGATGCAGCCATGTAAGCTCTTGCTTCACTCCAGTTGTGACTATAATTTCAACAGAAATCTGGAAGCAAGCAGTTTTGGGAGGTTTACAGTGGGAGGAGCACAAGAACACACACAAAAAAAACTTTGTCAGCTTGAGGCAGGCAGCTACTTGGGAGATAGAGAGCTCTGAAGAGGAGTTGCGTACAATAATTCTTCTATCCCCAAATACTTACTACCTGGCAGGTGGAAACGTATGAACAAATGAACAAAAGTGTTTGTCATTAAGTGGCAGCATCACCAAAGAAAATATAAACTTAATTTAGCAGAAGGATTATGTGGGAAACTGCGAATGTTGTTTTCTTCTCCTTCTCTCATTCAATTTGTTTTAACCATTGAAACTGCTGGCAGTGCACTGGCGAATTAGCAGTAAAACGCAGTAGAAAACCTGGACACCACTTGCAGAAGTCCAAGCTGTTACCATCTGTGTACACATGTCAGCAAGTTTGGAGGTACCTACACCATTGGTAGGACCTTGGCTGACAGTGATGCCTCAGCCACAGAAGCAAAGCAGGGCTCACGTTCCGGAGAGGTATGTTAAGTGCGTGTTTCTTGTCATCACACAGCAAACCACAACCAAGTACAAGCCAAAACATCCCATCCTTTCCTTGCTAACATGAATCCTTTCAATCATCTCAGCACTTGTGGAACCCACTAGAGAGAATTATCCCACTTTGTTAAACACATGGTCAAGGACTCAGGGCTGTCATCTGCCCATGTTCTTGTCAGCCAGAAAAATGCTACTTAGCTGTAGATAGAGAGCATGACAAAACCCTGAATAGAATGATGTCATTCTTCTGGAACCCCCTATTCACACCTCCTCCTTAGTTCAGCCATGAAATGGTTTAAGCATACTGCAAATAAATACAGAAGATTCATCCCACCTTCTCAGAAAGGTAGGGCCTTTTTAGGCTACAGTTATTTTGAGCTGTGCTGCACAGTTTCCAGTTGCACTTAGCAGAAAAAAGCACAGGGACCTTCAACTACATGGCGTTCCCCAACCATGACCATGGCACCAACATGGCATACAAGAGCATGCAGACCATTACATGGTAACAGGCTTAGTCTCAAAACTAAATTTAACCTATAATTCTGTCACAAAAAAAACCAGACAGATGTCACTTCTCTAATCACTGTATGTTACACAACAATGTAATAAACCCCTTAAAGTGTTTCACTCAAAAGAAAGGCTATCTGTTCCCTCAGACTCCAAGCTTGAAAGTTAAGACATCTCACAGCATGACAAACTACATTTCAAACTGAGGTTTAGTACCTACTAGCAATTTATCAGGGGAATCTTTATGAGATGTTCGTAACATCACCTATGCTGTGTATATGCAGCTAATATAAAAAATATCACCTTAAAAAAACCCTGAAAAACAATAAATCAAAGTTGTAGTGTTTAGAGATGCTATCTGACTTGCAATAATTTTTATTGTTTCACCTATTTCAGTCCAACATTGTTTACCTAGACAGATTAAGATTTAAAGAAATACAATCCTCATTACTTTGCAAAACAAATTACACATCCTAAAGAACCTTCTCTGACTAGACTTTCTGTAAACTTAGAAAACAAGCTTCTCCCTTCACGCTGGAAGTCCAGAATTCCCCCCAGGTAGTATAAGACTGTGAAAAATTAATTTGGACATCATGGCAGGCATATTGGCACCAGAATTTTCATTAAATTACTTCCTATGTAGAGATTTTACCTCGGCTTTCACTTACAGCTCATTAAAAGCCTCTTTACTTTCCATTTAGATAGAAATTTATGTTTAGGTTCCATCCCAACGGATCTACAAGTCATCAGATACAGCACAATCCTTTCCACTGGAGTAGATCCTGGGGTTCAATTATAAAGAGCACTACTTCATCAACTAATATGCTGGGCACAAATAAATTCCCAGACAATGTGAAAATGGATTTACCAGGCCCACATCTAAGCATATGTTAAAATTCATCCTGCAGAATAGACTTCACATGCTGAGAAAGGGGCTAATGTTGCTCTTCGTGAAGCAGACTTGCCACTTAAGTGATGATGGAACACAACCATATCCAAACAGAAACAGACATGACGACAAGCCAATTTTAAGCTAGCAAAATGAGAAGCAGGGTGAAATAACACACCTTGAGCTCTGGGTGGATGCAAATAGATTGTTAACTGTGTTAGAGCCAAGCAGTTTGGAGGCTATACTTTTGGGTATCTCTGTTACTGTAGATAAAAACAGTGCTGGCAGGATATAAATATTCAGAATCCTGTATAGACTCTTCTAATTTAAAGCCAGAAGAGATCCATCCTGTGCATGGATAAAATACACTGTTATTTTCCATGTACCTTCAGCTTTGCCAGAAGTGATGATTAGTCCAAATCCTGCGACAGATAATGAATATGTAACAACTTTATGCGGCATAACAGGACCTAACGTGAACGAATTTGAATCTAACTGGATTAATTAAAAGTCACAAATTGCATTGTACTTACAAAGCGGTACCTGAAGTGCCTTACAGAACCATCTGGTCCATGTTAAGTGCAATGTAAAGAGCATTCACACATCAGGAATGCAGAAAGGTAATTTGGTATCCACTGTGGTCTCCTGCTGTCTAAGGTCCAAGGTCTAGACATCAGACCAAGGAGATTGACTCATGCACGGGTAGAATGTCAGAAAGAAAGGGTGAGTACCAAAGGTTACAGAACTTAAAGGAAGATTTCTATGCCTGTGAACATTAACTCTTCAATTTGTGCTGAGAGTGATTTCCATGCCCAAACTTCAGTATCTATAATACAATGCTGCAAGGCAAGAATCAGCAGGGAAACTTAGATGTTTCAAAGATTTAAAGTTCTAGAAAGTAGGTAAACAGATGTACCCAATTACTGTGACTGACTAAGCATCCTAACAGATTGCACTGATAGTGGACAGCTTCAGCAGTCTTAGGACAATTAATTTAGTTGAAAGTCCTTGCTGTCCCTACCAATGCTGTGAGCATCTTTATTATTTTCATTATCAGCCTTAGAGCTTTTCCTGAATGTATCTCACCTCTCTAGAGGACACTCAGAATTGTCATCCTTACTCTCCAGTTTTATGCCCTTCCTCCCTCTTTCTGTGCTACATGTACCAACACCAGAAGGGCTGTCTGGCTCATGAGGACCACTGACATGTTCCAACACAACCTTTGACTCTGCGCTGCAGCTAGCCAAGAGTCACTTTTGCAGTGGAGCCAACTGAAAAAAATAAAAAGCAAAATGATGCAGGGGCGAGACACACCAAACACAAATACAAGCCCCAGAATACAATCACATCCAAGAAAAGTCCTTTCAGACGAGGAAAGAGAAATAGCCCTCCACAGGATGAGAAAGCCCAGTAGTTAGGACTCATCTCCAAAGCTGAGAAACTCCTGCCTCAGCTCTTGCTTTTCCCAATTCAAAGAAAAAACATGAAAGAACCCAAAGACACAAAGAAAGAACTCAAATCTCCCAAATAACCAGCCATGAGGTTACAGGCCTTTTTAGGTCTATGGCTCTAAATCCTCTTACCACTCCCCCCACACTTTTTTTTTGGGTTGTTTTTCTGGGCTTTTTTTAGCAAAAATTGTCCCTTTTTTCATTCTGTGTTTTTCTTCAGTTTTCCTCAGATCTCTAAACAGGAAAGCACGAGGCAAACAGGACTGGTACTCTGTTAAGACTGTGATTTTAATCATACATACATACATATATACAGAGGGCTTATTCTGTATTTGAAAGGATACCAGAACATGTGGCCAGAGGCATTTTTTCCTAATCAATTAACACATTTGCTTTTTTATTCACAAGAGGTTCTAGTTCACTATTCTGTCACAAAACTGCTCTCTTAGCTACTTAGAAGTTACAATAGTCAATACAAAACCTAAGGGAATACGACTTAATCATGTGATACCTGACGTCCTCTTCATACAAAGTTAATTAGGCTCTGTTCTACAAAATCAATTTGAAACATTTGTCTCAATAGCATTATCTTAATTATTCCTCATCAAAATGATACCACCTCCTACTGTGAACTAACATACTTGTGTAAACAAGAAAAAAAGAAACCTTGCAGTCTTGAAGCAGGTTCCCATTTTAAAACTCTCTAGTGTAAATACTAATACAGGCATTAAGTATTCAGAAGGAATACAAATAAGAAACTCACGTGTTTCACCACTTCAAGGATCACTTTTCCTACTGAAGACTATTTTTAACAGTACTGCTGAAATATAGATAATCTGTTTATTCTTTTATTAGCACAATATTTTACTTTCTGTAACAAAGTACCCTGAAGTATGAACAGCCAAGAATTCCTTGCAAAAAGAAA
This sequence comes from Coracias cyanogaster, assembly GCA_033124195.1. Classification (NCBI taxonomy): domain Eukaryota; kingdom Metazoa; phylum Chordata; class Aves; order Coraciiformes; family Coraciidae; genus Coracias; species Coracias cyanogaster. The sequence goes on along the minus strand of JAVSBS010016304.1, from coordinate 46,817 downwards.
GTGTTTTATCCTCTACACACCACAAGCAAAGCTAAGTAGTATTTCCCTATCTGAGATACTTTTATTTCAAAAGTAGTGTGTGGAAAGGGCTTGTGGCAAAACAGCTTTATTGGATATCGGCACTGAATTAAACACAAGTTTGGTAAACATCCTGTTTACAGATAGAATTACTTCTTAATACCAGTCTGGCAACTGGGTCCAAAATGTTCAGTACTGGTATTTAACATTGACTCATGGATTTAAATATACAGGAGATTTTCAGACCTAGAGGTCTAGGTTTTTAATTTCATGTTTCTATCTATACAACAGTGTATAAAAGATCATCTTCTGCACACAGGTGCAAAAAAAAGAAAAGAAAAGAAGAAGAAAAACAAAACAGCTAGCTTGATTCAGCAGTTTTACCATAAGCACATCCTACTTACCAACACACTATTGAAGTCCAGCACTCTTGACTGTTAAAAGTCTACACTTGGTCTATCTTTCAACTTTCCTACCAGTGTGATGTTTGGCAAGTTTGCAAATACTTTTATTCTTGCATCCTTCTTATTACTCTTGACAAACTGTATTGTATGAGACCCACCAGTAAAAATTGGGTGAACTCCGCATATGTTAAGTGTCTTTTTCTATCCTTTCCAAAATGCAGCTGCACGAACTCTGAATTCCAGTTAAAAGGAATGTGCTGATGAATCGTGGTCTGGCCAAAAACTTGTTTAGCATCCTCTGGGAAGAAAAGAAAAATGTTCATTTAATATTAAAATAAAAGTAGAGACAAGCATATAAACAAATATTATATTTTCTAACAGGAAAGTAATACTGTTCATATAAATTAGTAACATACTGTGAAGCAAAATTTTTTCTTTACCAAAACCATTATAAAGTTTTGAACACTTTCAGAAATAGTTTCTGAATAATCTTTTTATTTGTGAAGCTTTACACTCACAGAATTTGACTCAAAGTGACTCAACTAGATATTTCAAATTTCAAAATCAAGCAGGAAAAGATTAAAATTAAAAGCCAATTTATAAGAAGACAACTAAAGCTAACCAATTTTCAGCATAATCTTTTCAAGATGCTAACAATTAAAGTTTTTTCTGTAATTCAGGCTTTTGTTATTATTCCCAGAGTTCTCCACATTCAAACAAATCAACTAAAAAAATGCCAGTATTTCAAGATCTGCTTTTCTGTAGTTACCACACAGAAGCAGTGACATGCAGGACAGGGGATGGGAGGGGCATGGCAGGCAGGAACACAAGCTTATCACCACCTCCAGCATTAAGCAGACTTTAAGCCTAGATCTCTGCTACTAGAAGAGGGGCAGCACAAGGAGTTTGGTCACATCTAAATACAAGCCTCATAGTTTAGCTCAGTCTAGTAGTCGCAGCTGGGCAACAGTTTATTACACGCCTGGCAGACTTTTTGGTAATACCCGGCATTTTTGGTGAAGAAACAACTACTTGAAACACACCAAGTTGTACAATGAGTAGTAAGGACCATACACTACTGGAACTGGACTGTGCCTATTTAAACTAATGGAAACTGTAACAAGATCTGAGGAAGTCCTTGTCTCACACAATGGTGCCCACTTCAATAAGACAGTCTGTCTCAGCCAAAAATATTGGGCAAAGGTATCTTTCAAAGACAAGCTCGAGGCCAAAGGTTCCCAATGGCCACACACCTTTCTAATTGCTGTACAACTCCTCCAGCAACATCAGCCAAGAGCCAGTTCTTGTCTCCTGCTAATTCTTGTAGGCACAGGTTCCCAGGAGACACTCCCTACCCACAGGCAGGACCAGGAGATGGTCTCCTCCTCCCTTCACACTTTGTGGAAGAAAGACCAGGAGACCAAACCCTGAGTTCCTGTGTCTCTGTGAGTAGCAGAGCTGGAAACCAGTTCCCAAGCGTAGCTGGTGTCTGAGGTCAAGGAAATCAGCCCAGCTTTATGCCTGCCTGCATGCATAACAAGCCGGGAGCCACCATGCTGGAGCCAGCCTCTGTCTACCACGCAGGCCTGGGAGCTGCCTTCCTGCTCAATGCAGCACCACAAGCAAAGATGGGAACGGATTCCCCAGGGCTGTGAGGTCTCATCTCTCACAGAAGTTGAGTTCTGGCTCTTGGTTCAGCCCATGACAGCCAGGCATAGTGGCTCTGCTGACCTAGGGAAGCCCAGCTAGAGTGGAATTCACGCTTTTAGGCAGGGAAGCAGGAAGATGTGAGAGTGGGGTGGCATGGTCAAGAGCCAGGAAGATGTCAGGAAGCGCTCAAGGAAATGAGGGTTAAAAAAGTAGGGAAAAATGGCCTCAAGGAGATGAAAGGAGCAGGTATCCTGCTGCACAGACCCTAAAGCACTGCAGCTGGTGTTACCTCCAGGGACAGCTTGTTTTAAAGGGCTTTACAGAGAGAGCAGAGATGATACTGCAGCCCTCTTCCCATCCCTCAACACTATCAGTAGTTTCATCTTTAAAACACACCACCCACTAATCGCAGGGAATCAGTGGTGAAAGAACAAGTTGGATTTAACTTACAAACAGAAAGACCGACCCCAGTTAACCTCAAATTCTTAAAATTCAGCACGTCAAGTCCTAACGTCCTATGAGAATTTTCTCCAAGCAACATCAGTGCCCCCAGGAAAACATTGTTCATTCATGTCTTCAAGATCCATCACAGCCGGCTTGGATCTTGTTCTTCAGCATTCTCCAGGAGCAGAATTCTGCTCTCAAGGCAATGGGAGGGAAAGTCAATTGGTTCAGGGTGAGGACCCATCCCTCTATTGAAAGTCTTTTATTTAGGATACTTCCTACTGACAGAGCTCGAGACACCTTGCCACAAGTCATTGGAAAACACCTTTATCAAGTTCCTGCTTTTTGCCAGTCTTCCTTCAAAGAAGGCAACCAGCATGAAGAAGACAGCCTGTCTTGCCCACAAACAAGAGGAAATGAAGGCTCTCACTTCCTGGTAGCGACCACTCTGCTTTTTAAGAGGAGTGAAGCTATTCCTCGAGCAGCTCTGGTACCTGTCTCTTGCACAGAAATCAGATGCTAATCTGCTTCCTCTCTCCCTCTCACCCCGCCCCTTGACTTTGCCCAGAGCAAGACATTGGTATTGGTTGGATGAGATGAGGAACAAGTCACCATTTACCAAAAGCTGTGTTTGGTTCGATGCCAGATTTGTCTTTGTCAGAGCAAAACCATTCTTTTTTACTTGATGCAACATAAGAGATGGGAAAATCTTAGCTAGAATAAAAGCAGTCTCAAATTCCTTTTGATGGGGCCAGGCTTCTTACAACCTTCACTTCAGCTTGTTAACATATGAAAGTTACAGTGTCCTCTGATTATGCCACTGTAATTTTATTTTAATTTCTAACCATACATTAGCTATCTTGAAGGAACAATGCATCCTGCTTCTCCAATCTGTGCCTTGTGAACCCTCCTTAGCTGGGTCCCAAAAGAAAAAGTCCAGTTCAAGAAACTCAAACATCAAGCAGTGAAAAGAATGGTAATTTCAGACTAAATACAATGTTTAATAATTGGTGTTAAAAATGGCAAAAATATTTAATATATTGATGTCAGTATGACTTGGCAACTAATACTAGATGCTTGTTGGATTACATGGTGCAGGCAGCTGGCTGGAAGATTGCCTACTGTACTTCTACTGGTTCTTTGATGGCACAAGACATGGCATCCCATTTGCCACTGCCTTTTTGCACATATCCTGTACTTCCTTTTCACAACTATTTATGGTACACAGACTCCTATACATGCTCAGGGGACAGTATTCTTCCTCTTCCCTTGCTATATCTCATCACTCATTCATCTACAACAACATCGCTTTCTCATGACTCACCTGTAGACAGACTGCCCAATTCACACATTAAAGACCATTCATACTCCATGAGCAAATCTTAAGCGTTTTAGCCTGTGATTTAACCATCAAAAGGTATCCAATTACATACTAAAGACCAAAGTGTTTTAGTCTGTGATTTAACCATCAAAAGATACCCAATTAGATCCTAGAGCTCCCTCCAAGTTATTGTTCAGTTCTAACAGTATCACCTCCTAATCATCAAAGTCCAGTATGAATATTAAAACCAAACAATTTTAAAATGTAGCTTTGCCTTAAACCTGCAGCTTAAGTTTCCACGTCACCCACAAGTCCTTGAACTAAACACAGTAAAACATAAGAGAAGCAGGAATGTCCTTCAGTAGCCACAAGTTATTTTGTCTGTCTAGTCCTTGTTTTAAAGGAACCTCTTTCACAGTTAGAGAATAGTTTGTGATGGAAAGGACATCTGGATGTCATCTGGTCCATCCTTCTGCCAAAGAAGGTCCAGCTGGTCAAATTAAACAATTAGCTTTTTCACCATTACCTGTTTCACCATTATGACTAGGAAACCTCAGTACCTTGCCATATGACAAGCAAGACCTGACCTAAAAGTTCAGCGACAATGAGAACAGAATGAATTCCACAGGCTTTGGTCCTCACTGACCATTTGAAACAACTCCACATTCTTCATACGCTTCATGACCCTGAATACATCACCAGGTTCTGCAACCTGTTTGCCACGACCCACCCACAAGTATGAGAGATCACAGTCCAGGCAAAGAGCTGCAGGAGTTCAGGCAAAGAGCTGGGAGAAGCCTCTTCTCAATTCTTTGATCCTCCTTGCCTGGGCCATGCTGTAGAGACACCTGCACCTCAGTGACCCCAAACCCCTGACTTGATTTCCCAAACTTACCTCAGCATACAAGTACAATAAACTTGTGCAAAAGCACACATGTACAGAGACATGCCTCTATACGTGTCAAAAACACTCAAGTAATAATATTTTCTATTATTTTGTTTTACTGGAATTGTTGGGGTTTATCCAAGGTTTGGGTTGGCTTTTTTTTGGAGCTTTTGTTGTTTTTTTTAATGTTGTGAACTTCAAATACATAGGTAGCTAGTTATTTCCATCCTTCTACAGTCTGGCACTAAGTGTTCTACAGTGATGACTTTCTATTCTGGAAAACGTATGTCAACATCATGTCTGCTCAGCTAAGATGCAGAATGATGGGTAGTCCAAGTACTAGGTTGTACTAGACAACCCATAGAATGATGCACCTCCCCCAGAAGAGGTACGACACTCTGGAAGTACAAGTGCTACAATCACCTTTTTCATCTTTCTGCTGCTTTGTCAAGGAAATGGGTTGAAATAGTTTTATAGTGGCCATGCTGTAGATTAACACATTGGAACAGCTTGATTACTAAGGATTGCAGAAGAAAGGTACTCATCCTTCCAAATTCCCTCAACAAAGCAGTAAGAGCTATCACAGACATCTTTTTCCACAGGTTAGATACCCTGAAATAATACACTAATGCTGTATTTTCACTGCCTCTCAGTTCCTTGCAAACCACGGACCACAACCTATTCTGCAATTCTGAATTTAAAAAAAAAAAAAAAATACAAGGAAAGTATCTGGTAGAACACTCAAACTGAAGCTGGCAGAGTAGAAACGGAGCACATAATTTGAAGATAATGGGAGTGTATTATGCGACTCAAGAAGGGTGGGGGGGTTGATTTGAAAAAAAGATAGCAGCTCAGGTCAGTGCAATTTATCTGTGCTCCATCAAGTGGTACTGCTACTGTTTTAAAACAGATTCATTCAAGAGTGCAAACCCCTCCATTAGTGCACCCAATCCATTTCGACTTAAGATCAGTTTTGCCTGCACCTGAAAAATGTGGCTGTACATACACACTTGCATATAAGTAACTAAAAAAAAACCAGGAATTCACTTATTTTGATAATATGTGCATGCATGCACGTGTAAGTGGTAGCTTATTTTTTTATAGGACTAGTTACTCCAAATTCAGAGAAAATCCCCAAAGACAAAAATTAAACTCAAATAATAGAAAAGGTAATTTTAGCCAATTTAACTACGTTGAGGTAGTCCAGCTGTGGACTAGTGCTGAATTGTAATGAAGAGGCAGGGGTTTCCACTGCTTAACATAAGCCAGCATTGCTTGTGTGTAACCAAAGCTGTCATATCAAATTCAATGCTCTCATTTCCATGTGGGTAAGTGAAATCATCATCTGGACTCATTTCTGTTATCCCTATTACAGAGATGTTAAAAACATAGGACTTTCAGAATCCAGACTGACTCAACACCTTTTTTGACACTGGCAGGGGCTGATTTCGCTCTAGTTGTCCAGGAATACAAATTTACTTCAGAATTCGCATGATTGCCTCCTACTGCAGGTATTTAATATACCAACTGAAGTGGCAAAAGTAAACTCCTGGCTCGAAGAAATTATCCTAAACTTTGCACTTTACTCTCCACTACAGACTTGAGAGCTCTATTTCTTTAACAGCTATTTTGCTTAGATAGATGGTATTAAAAAAAAAAAAAAAAAAATCACTTCTTGCAAAGCATTAACATACATTTTCCCCCACTTAAATACTTCAATTTCAAATGCACCACAAAATGTACTCCCACAACAGTACTGTATTAGTATAAAACTATTTTAGTTCAATTAAAATGTCTAACTATCTACCTCCAAGCCTACCTAAACTGTAATTTTCACTTTGAGCACTTCCAACATGTTCCCAGTTTTGTTTTCTTTTATCAGCTTATCAAATCAAGTCCTACATTCTAAATGTTGGAAAAAAATAGTCATTAACTGCTAGGTAACAGAAGATTTTCCAATTTAGAAAACTAAATTACACACACTGCAAAATTATGTGTATTTTGCTATCTGAAATTTCATATTAAAATTTGTAATAATAAAACACTTTCCCAGCTCTTAGGGCCTGCTGAAGTTTTTACCTTCTAATCTGTAATTCTAGGACAATATGAAAAGGTGATAGGGAAAAAATTAAAACAAAAATCAAGCTTAAAGTGGTATACTCTGGTGCCACAGTTTAAATGTATTCTGGTGAGGAAGCTTCTGGTTCCTTGCCAAATGCTGCCTAGTAATCATGTTGGGCCTTTTTTTCCCAAGAGGGCATACAGCTCTATGAAAGATGGCTAACCATCAGCTTACTGTTAACCAAAGAGTGACCTCATATAGTTGAAATTTACCCTCAAATTGGCTCTTCCCCACCTTTTCCACACCTATTTTTTTCTTTTTAAGTAGCATGAAGTAGCAGCAGAAAGCACAATATTTTAGCCATCCAAGCATGCAGTATTCTTGAATTATCCCACCAACTGGAAGTGCTCTCTGTTATCTCTATCTTTTAAAATTGGAGCCATTATAGTCAATCGTGCAAATCTACAGTTAGCCTTTCATAAAAAGTGGATTTTTGATCCACTGAACTGGAACAGCTTCTGAGCAGTTCTTCTGATCTCTGACAAGATATCATACAACACATGCATGCCAAACTGATATTGGTGTGCATCTGCATTCAGCTGTTCAGAAAACACTGCTCCTAAGTCATTAAAAAGGTTCCAAAAGTCAGAGTGGTTCTTTTTGTAGTACAAACTGATCATTTAAAGAAGTACAATAAGCCTCCACATAGATAAAAAATAACACCTTCACAATGGTTTTTCACTTCCAGGTAACATACTAACATCTGGAGCACATCAATGGAAAGCAAAAGCTTATGATATTGGGCTGCCCTCGTAAAATGAAATGGTTGACTCGGCACATCTCCAGGCAGAAAAGAGACTGTACTGCGACAGCCCCACCATGGTGCCAGCACCCTTAGAAGTAGTCACAGCAGGGCAGAGAAGCAGGAGGCTGGAGTCTCCCACTAGAAGCGGCTGCTTCTGTACAGATGTGAAGTACATCCATTTTGTGGTTGGAAGAAGCAACAAAGGCTGCATAGCACCTGTGGTACACAGAGGTGAGACTATGACCAGTATTGCTAACCAAATGTCTTTCAGATGTCATAAAGAGTCTCTAAAGATGGCAACAATCAAAAAATCCCACAAAAGCCTCCAGCAAACCATAAAGTCCAGTATGAAGCCTAAGAAAACGTTGAGCATGCATGCCCCTTTAGGACAGAGGCACTAGCTACTAAACAAAATTCATTTAGTTATAACTTCACTGTCCTATCCACATTTTTCAACAAGGACAGAGCAGTCTTACAGGTTAATTTTAGATTAATGAAAACTTTATCACAGAGAACATGCTTGTACCCTCATTACTTTTCTCAATCAAAAGATCCATGATAAGCTTCAATTTTGACCTGTCTGCTGAAAATGTTCACACTTTTTTATCCTCTTACCTTTCCCCACTCTGCTTCTTGGTGCTCTTTTTACTTCTAAAAACTATGAATTCACTTCCTCGTGACATATGCACACACTGCCCAATTCAGCTCAGCCCTGATTTCTGACTGAGATACTGGAGCACTTCTGCTACCTCTTCTAAACATTGCAAATACCCTCCCAAAAGCAGACACTTTCCAAGAGTATCACCACTCTCAGCAGTGAGGACTCTGGATACAAGCTTGTCTGCTTCTTCTGTCCTCCTTGGATGCAAGGGGAAATAACATTAATTTATACACGCAGTATTACATAACTGGCTTACAGAAAAGGTTCTCAACATTTTTCCAAGATGCATCCCTTCAAACTATTTCTAATTGTGTTGTGGAAATCCATAACTTCAGTTTACTGGTAACAACCTTACACTTCTTTATTGCCTTTCCTGACCTCCTTACAGAATCACAGAATCATTACGGTTGGAAAGGACCTCCAGGGTCAACAAGCCCAACCTTTCTCCTAGCATCTCTCTAACCACTACACCATATCCTCAGACAGAAGTGAGCAAAACTGCCAGAGTCCAAAGACCACAGCACTAGACCTCATAAGTGCATAAAAACTAAATTTACCCCTTTTGTCTTCTAGAAGAGTAATTTAAAAACTACATCACTTCCACCAAGGTAAACACCATAAGCTGGCTAACTGAAATAAAATACCGCTTCTACTTTCCTGGGGGTTGATGCATATGACATGCATGGAGATGCTGATGGTATGGGCTTTTCTAAGCCTGGAGATGGGTGGGCTAAAGCAGGATCTCATTACTGTGTACAACTACCCGACAGGAGGGTGAAGGGCAGACAGAGATGCACAGTGAAAGAAGGACAAGAGGCAACAGATCCAAGCTGGAACATGGGCAATCCCAACTAGGCATCAGGAAATTACTTTTCATTATAACAGTGGTCAAACACTGGAAGATGCTTGGTCGTAGAGGCTGCAGAGTCTTAATCCTCAGAGATATTTAAAACTTTGACCGGATGCCGCCCTCAGAGCAACCTGGTCTTGATGGCCTTGCAAGGGTTTGAGCCAGATGGACACCTCAGTCTCTTCCAGCCTAAATTGTCTGATGATTCTATGATCATTTCTTGGGTTTTGTAACAAACAAGAGATATGCCCAGCCTTCAACCTGATGCTTCTCAGGTGGCAACTTTAATAAAAAAAAAAAAAAAAAGAGGAAGGGGGGGCAAGACAAAATCAACAACAAAGAACAAACTGAAACAACAACTTTCAATTCTGGATTATTTAGAAAACTCAGTTGTATTTTCTAGATCAAATGAAACACACTGGATAAAAGGATGGAGCTTCTCCTAGTATTTAAAATGACAGATTCACTTTGTGACTAAACAGGCTTTGTTTTACTTAGATGCCTTCATGAAAGTCTGCCTGGTTACATAACATTTTAGTTAAAAGAAAAAAACAAAACAAGCAAAGCTTGCCAAGTTGACACGTCTAGAAATGAAATTCTCCAAAAACAGTATCAAGAAGATTTCAAAAAATTGATTTGAAGAAAATAAATATACTAACAAGTGTCTTATATCCTCTTTCAGTTAAACCTGGCCATTATTTGTGCAACATACAGTACAAACAACAAAAAATATCAGAGACTAAACAAATTTTGCATTTGTAATGTTGCCATTGGGATCACCATATCTAAGCAACTCTTATTTATAAACCCACAAATGTTTCACTGTGTAGGTGTAAGCTAACACATCACTAGCTACAAATAGTTTCTAGCCAATTTAAACCAGCAATGGAAATTTCACTGAGAAGTACTGAATATTGCAATTTATCAAGTGATCAAAGCTTATAGCTTCAGCAGTTTACTTTGGTAGTTCAGATTTAGTTTTTCCTTGCTTTACGTGGTATGGAGTGTACCAGACTGGGCATCACTAAGCCAGGTGTTGTGCAAGAGAAAAAAAGAATTACAGATCCCTAAGAGGAGCCAAGTTATACCAAGCAATTACAGGGAAAAGCATAAAATAAATAATCCACTGTAACAAAAGCAACAACTAGCTCACACAGTCTGGACCTAATCCTTTGGTCAGGAAAGCAATTGGGAGACTCCTGTAATAATTCTTTGCTGAAAAAGTATTGAAGCCCTATCATAGAACAGAAGCTCTGAAGCTCATTACAGTAAATGTGCAGCTATTTAAACCTCTGTTAAGAGCTATGTGCTTTTAAAAACTTTACGAACAAGTATTACGGCAATTCAAGTATCGGATAAGCAAACAGGAGTGCTTAGTGAGACATATCCTTAATTAATGTGTTTATCTAGGAACTGTACCAACATAATTAATAACAAAAGCAGAAACCCACAATAGCTGCTGTCTACATGTAAAAAAGCAAAATACACTGCTTGATTCTGCAGCCGTTATGCTACGCAAACAATAATTTTAGGTTTGAGTTCCCCATTCCCTTTCTGTTTTTGCTGGGTTTGGGGGAAGTTGTTTTGCTTTTTAATTTTTTTTTTTTAATTAAAGGACTGTCTTACAGCATACTCATATTTCTCAAAGCAGCAGAGCACAGCATCCATTTTGAAACAGCTTCAGGTTGAATTAGAGGACCTTAAGAAAAAAAAAAAAAAACAAACCCAAACCAGAAAAACACACACTATACCACAGCTACATTTCTTTAGGTACGAGAGCAAAAATTTCTGTCTGGTGGGAAACTGTAATTTAAAACAAATCAGAATGAAAACTTTCAAAGCCAGGTTCAATGCCAGTTATTAGCTCAAACTTGGGCAATCACATCTCTTTTTGTGCCTCCCCTTTCTCTGTGAGCAAAACCAACATGGACAACACTTATTTTGCCTTTCACTAGAACTGTGAGAACCAGTGTAAGAAAAGGAAAGTTCAGTTCCTGGATATCACTGCTGCGTTATTCACAGCTCAGAACTGCTAGCTCCCATAATTCCATTTAACCATCTGAAATTAGAGATGGAGGTTAAGACGACTTAGTTTTTAAACACTGACATTTTTACCCAATCATCTTGCTTTTTCTTAAATGCCATCTAGTAAAGACTTTCAAAGGGCGCTGCTTCTTTAATGAGGCATTAAAATACAGTCATACGACAAAAAAGCAACTCTACTAAGTCTCTTAAACCCCTGGACTTACATTATCAGCTTTTATGTGCCTGTCAACACTCAACAGTAAGAAGCAATAGTTTGCTCTTTGCCTCAAATTTAAAAGCCAGCTAAACTTCCTCCCACTTTCCTGCTGAGAGCTTTAACTCCTTGCAAACTGTCAAAGCTTTGACATTTCAGCAGCAGATAAATCTACAACATGATGCAGCGGCCACGTGTAGTCTCTATCAGCCACTGGCCACTAAATTGACTAGTGGCCATTTCACTCACCTGAAAAAGCAATAAACTAGAAATACTTCCCACCCCCCCTCCACGTACCCACTGCCCTTTTAAATAGATGCTACCTCTGTCAAAGAACCAGGTACAGTTAACTTGCAACCGGAAAGCAATGAAACATTTAAAATTGTAGAGATGTTGACACATGGCTAAAATACCAAGGCATTTCCAACCCAGAAGTTCAAGTAAGAGTGCAGCATTTTTCAAGAGGAGTATACAGTATTAAATACTGTAACTTCTTTACTCAGAACCTTTCTCTAAATATCCACAGCATGGTTGTGGCATGCGGTGTAAAAGCTCATTGACACAAAGCTCATTAATACTTTGTTTTACAAAGGTACCAAGATAAACGTACCTGTGGAAGAATAAGATTTGCTTAGTAGAAAATGTGAAGTTCACAGGTATAAGCTAAAATATTTATATCATTATCTCAGCCTACAGAAAAACAATGCCTGCACAGATAAGCTATGCTGTTTCTTCACAACAATCAAATGAGATACAGACTTATAATGGGATCCTTGAGATACTGCACTTAACAGCAGTACAGTGAAAAATAATCCTTTCCCTTTTCTTCTGTTCCTTTCACACTCTAATTCCACAGTCTACAAACCCCCTATTTAAGTCTCCTAACCTTGATAAGGACTTGATCCAAGTCTCATTCAAGTCAATGGAAAAAGATATCATAATTAGCCTCAAAGACACATGACTGCAGCACTGAGTGGCAAAGTTACAGGAAAGTATTTTAATAATTTATATGGGCAAATATTAGGGTTTTTTCATAAGAGGGGAAAAAAGCTTTTTTTTCTTACAATAGAAAATATAAATTAGCTTGTCTAAAGGTCAACCATTTCTGCTGAGAATGCACAACACTGAGACAGCTCCCACATCTCTGCACTCCACACATTTGCTGGGGTCGTAGCCACAGGTGCTACATAGAAGTTACAAATGCATTTATGCTCTCAAAGGGGAAGAGGAAGGCATTAAAAAAAGCTATCTGAGGTTCTGCCAATGTTGTTATGTCTCCTCTTTCAAATACTTTAAATACAGCCTGGCATAGCAGTTTCTCTCATCACTACAAGGACTTCAATGGACTTCAAAAGCCAAACAAATCCCTTGACTCACTGTGTCAAACCCCAAGGGAAGCATTTGGCAGCACGAAAAACATGAACAAGAATGCCAAGGGTTAAAAAGTTAAGTCAGACTGATTCAGCATTCAGATCAAATGACTACAGTTCTTCCTAGATTATTAACAAGCACTCCAAGCAACCAGGGGTTCTGATGCAGACAAGAAGCTGCACATTACAGGCATTCCAGGAACCCTGGTTTGTCTGTGCTGGAACGAAACCTCTGCAAAATATGCCCTCCTGCTTTAAAAGCATCTCTTGTTGCCTTTCTGTCCATACTCATGCACAAGACTGTTATGGACAAAATACTTTATCAACATTATGATCACCAGAACCCTCCCCTGAACTTCTTCCTCATCTTTCAGCATCCACACTAGTTTTTAAAATGCTATTCTAACAAGTAGTATTGGGTACAAAAAGCACACCTTTTGCAACCTCAACAGACAACAAAAGTAATGAAAACTCAAAATAGACTCAAGAAGAGACAGCAAGTCTTCTCACCAGCCACAACTTCAAATACAGATTTTTGGAGATGGCAAAAGGAATACAATTATGCTTCCAAGAATTATAACACAATTTTTTCAGTTCAAATGGGAAGGGAAAGGCTTTTTTAACCCAGCATAAAACATGTGTGGGGAATACTAGCAAAAGACAAAGGACATGTGAACCATACCTTTCAGAAAGACAAAGAACCAATGTCATCCAACTTTCCTTTTACTTACAATTGTTTAACAACCAATTAATAAAACTTGAGACATATGGATAACCATGTTCAAATGTCGCAGGTTAGAAATAACAATTTTATCCAGTACTTGGGGGGAAAAAATTCTGCCATACTTTTTGAAGTGCAAGCTAAATGTCTGAAGTTATACAAAACTGCTAACTTCTGAATCCTTTTTCCAGGCAGAATGGCCCCAATCATTAGGCAGGTGGCAGACAGTCCTGCAGATATCAAAAGCTGTCTCTTGAAAAAAACAGTACCCATAATCAAGTTTTAAACTGCTCTGAGTACTTACCATGCTTTTACTGCAAACACCACACCTCCAATTCACAGCTGATCTTTTTTTGGAGGGCGGGAGTGGGAGGTGGGGTGGGGGAAGAAGGGAGAGAGTGAAGGTTGGAGAGTAATAACGGATTTACTACTGTAAAATCTCACAGAAGAAATTTTTAAGCCTCAGAAGGAAGCCAGCTTGAAATATAGCCAATTTAAACAAAAAATAATTCAGGGTAATTTCAACTCAACATTCACCCAAGTCTTCTGGCAACCTTCTTGCGGTTTTACAATCATTTCCTATAGTCACCTTTCACCGCTGTTCTGAAGACCTGCACAAGCATGTTGAGGAAGAGAAAAAGTGATCAGTTCTCCAGAGAGAACTTCATATGACTTCATATGGTGCACATGTGAATGACTAAAAAAACTCAACCAGAAAGTTGCTTGGCACTAGAGTAGTTCCACTATCAATCACTGCATTTCCTATGGTAACAGAAGATAAAATAGAGCTTGGCGTAAGCAGGGATTTTTTAATTAAGAGCGTACATTTAAGAACAGTCTTACCAAAAGTAACTTCTCCTTTTCCAGTCTTGTCAAACAGCTGAAACGCTACTATGAACAACGCATCTGGAGCACACAGGACTGATTCAAATGCCACGAACTCTTGAAAGGATATCAACCTAAGGGATGAAGATAAAAGCAAGAGCTATGAAAACCACTTGCTTGCAGAAAAGTGAAATACAATATAACATAGATTATAACAAAAAAATAAGATCACAACCAAAACCTGTACAAAATTTTATCAATAGGGATTAAAATTTATCCTAAAATGCCTTATCATCAATGCTGTCGGGAGGACTTCATATCACTAGATAGAAATGACTTTGTTGAATAAGGAACCGTTCCTCTCAGCAAGTCACAACAGAACATAGCAAGCAAAGTGCTCAGCGTGGCTACTCACCTCAGCTTTAATGTCTAACTGAACTGCCCTCTGGGGGAGCCTACCTCCCTCCTCTGGCAAGACAAGAGACCCAATAAAGATATAAGTAACTTCCCTCAAGACTGAGTTCTTAAGGCTTTTGGAAAGCAAATCCATTCAAGACCTACATGCTGCCACTCACTTCAGAAGGAACTGATCAGAACGTGTTATCTGTTTGCTAGCAACTTATCAGTCACCCATTGCAGCTCTCCAGTTCTGCATGTTGAGTCACAAATTTCAAGCAGTCTGCACGTTCTTCTTCAGCCTAAGAGCAATTTATTCAAATTGATCATTACAGCCAGGTTTCCCATACAGGAGCACAGTAGCAGAGCACAGATAAAAGCAGAGGTGCCCTTCCTTAAGTTAGTTAATAAGCAGAAATACATAATTAGACAACGTTGCACTTTTTCTAGCAGATTTGGTAAAGCAAAGATCTTGAGCAGTTCTAATTTCTCTGGGTCACACCCAAGAGTTCAAATGAAGCTCAAACTCTATTCTTAAAGAGGCAAAGGCCAACCATTCTTTTGTTTTGCTACTTCAGTAATGTCTAAATGTAAGTTTTAAACCATCTTCAAAAGTGTGGTTGCAGGGCCTGCTGGCAGTCTGGGAGGTTTAAGATTGCCCTCTCTCAAGGCTGCTTTATGTCAGCATAGCAAGTGTGCAGCTTTAATGGGTTCACGTGGCAGTAGCTGGGGAACAAAGATTTACTCATGAGAAGCACAAAATTAAGTGTAACAAATGTCAAGAAACCCACACAAAAAGTGTTTTAATTTTTTTTTTAAATAAAAAACTAACTGTATCCTTAGGACTTTGACTCAAGATGACACTGCAGCTTCCACTCGGTATGCAATAGCAGTGAAGAATACAGTGTTTGAATAGTTTAGAAAAGACATTCTTTCCATCATGTTGTGATGATCCATGACTGTACAGCAATTTCCCGTCGCCCTGTCTTAAGGGAATTAATTTCTAGTCACATAGAAGTGTGCTTGCTGCATGTCAGCAGTCAAACATCCACAGGGTAACAGGAGCTGATTTCCATGAAGAACATGACAACAGGAGAAGATAAACAAAAGAGGACATAAAAAAACCAAACAACAACAAAACAACACGGCACAGGGAAGGCCAAAAAGCTGTTCTACTTTACCCCCATCAATATACACGCGCTAAATAAAAGAAAGCATATGTAGAG